>LGTU01000271.1:0-37639 GCA_001314425.1 Phytophthora pluvialis
GAAACCCTGCTGACTCCGCTTCGTCAAACACCGCAACCGTACCTCGGATCGCTCAATATATGACTGGCGGAAGTGCGGGATTTACGCCATTCTCGATGCGACCGGGACAGGTACTAGATACCCCAAGACTAACGACGTTACAGTCCCCGCATGGATGGAGCTTCCCGTTTTGCGTTGTTCATACCGGTAAATGAAAATACGCTCTCTTAATGGTGGTATCGACGGAAAGCTGACCAAAAGGCGCTCGGGCAGTACCAAACATACACGATGGCGAAATCAGTGATTGAAAAAAATGCATTTGCAAGAATTCGCTGGCTACTCACCATTGCCGCCAACACTGCAGTGTCGTCTGAAAATGTAATACGCTGTTCAGGTGCAATCGAGTATTTATTGAAAGTATTGCAGTTTAAAAATCCTCAATAACGTGAATCGATGGGAGTGACCGTGTGAACTATCGCCAGCAACTGCCAGAACAATGCGGGACAAGTGACGACGTATACAGACCTCAGCCTCTTGCACGGGACGTCAGCATCGGTCGAGAGGTTGTTCAGCTCGGCGAAGTATGCCATGACTGACCGCAGATCTCGCATTACTCCAGTCCTGTTACAAGCCATCATGTTTCTAAAGACAACAGGGATTTCTGCGAGTCACAACTCGTGCCCAAAACAATCAGGAGTTCCCATAGCGAGGGCTCCCTCAGCGATATAGATTGACGTTGATAGAGATCGCAGACAGTGGGTCGTATCTCCACGAGCAGAAAATTGTGCACGGTGATATCAAGCCGCAGAATTGGGTGTCGCTTTCAGAATTGAGAGTAACACACGGTTCAACCCGCACGGAAAGGTAGTTAAGTGTATTGATCGGAATATACCATCCACTTGTGTGGTGGAAGGCACAACATGAAGTGGATGAGAGTTGTGACTCTGTAGGCGAAGGCATAGCCCGCGTTGCATCTTTAGCTGCAACGGGGCTATCTACAATCAAGACAACAATCACAACCACGGTGATAACTACAACCCTGGTGCTGGACGCCCAGGGGCTGAACCCTGGAGAGACTTTAGGCAGCGGTAGTTAGCTCTTACCAATGACACTTTCACATTTAACCTGGAAGCAATAAGCAGCAGCGGAACTTGGCACAAAGTTAACTTCAGTCCTGTGAGGACTGCACAAGAATGCAAGATAACAGAGCTCAGTACGACGGTAATGGAGATGCCGTTATGCGGAACGTCCACCAGCCCGTGTTCGAGTTCGTTCAGGCGCCGAAGCAGACCGACTGGAGTCAAGATGCAGTTAGCATCGGGAAGCGACGATGGGAAACGTATCTGTGTATCGTTCGTCAGCGCTGCTGGGGGAGTGGCGAGCGTACTACGGTGAGTGAAGACTTGTGCTGACTCGGAGCTACCTGAAGTGCTTTGCCTCTATGAGCGCCGCAAGGCTGTGGACGACGTGACCAGTGAAGAATTGGTCACATTGATTGATCGGATGCTTGGGTCGGTGAAGAACGCCCAAGTATCTGATCTCGATGACTTCTTCAACCAACTGTTGAAGGTCGGCCTTCATGAAGATAATATTGATCTCAGAGTGCTAAAATATTACCGTGATTTTGCAACCCTTATCAAGGAGAGCGGACTGACCAACATCCTCGGAGCGGGTGTTCCTGCGGACAGTGGGTACAACGACCGAATGAAGCTTCGGTGCACTGTGCTCATTGACCACTTCGAGCCTAAAATGCTTCGGGATGATATGTGTAGTACGAATGCTGCGAAGTCTTCACGTTGCTCGGTATCACCAAGGTGAAGTCCGTGCGCAACACAAACATCATGAGTTAGCTTAAGAGCAAAAGGTCAAGTCGAACTTTTCGAGTGGGACAGGACGACTGATCGCAGCAACAATAAACCAGGCTCTAAGCCTGCAAGCACGAGAGCTTTGACACACATGCTGGTGGTGTGGAGTAGCGCCCTTGCGAGAATCCGCAAAGTCGTCCTCGCACAAAACCGTCCCGTCCTTATGCAGGTTGCGTCGGGTGTTTCCCCCGGTTCCTGAGTAGCGTACACTCAGCGTACAAGTGTACCTCTGGACAGGATACATCTCGAACAGTGCTTCCGCTTGACCCTGGAAGAGTGCTCGACGCAGCGTGGATGGCCTCTACTCTGCGTCTCTCTTACTTCGACGTCCTGCTCATGTGCAGCAGCGCCCCCCCCCTCCCCCTCTCTCTCTCTTTGGTCGCATGGCGTTATCGGGACAGTTCTTCTTTGGCTTTACGCGGCGTTATCTGGCCAGCGCGGTTTTTCTGCGTCGGGAGGCTCCTAGACGGTATCATTCAATGTGTCCATTTTATTAGGCACTAGGTTGTTGGGTTAATAAACCGATCCGGTTGGTGTCGGGGTGGATCGCGCTATTGCGGTAGCTCAGCGATCGCTAGGAGGTTCTTGAGCACGAAGGAATTTCCGCTAGCGTGTCACAAAGAATATTTGGGACTGAGCCTTACACTATCAACTGTCCCCCTCGAAGATCCGTGAGCCCTCCGTTCTATACCTAACCACCACATGGTCGTGCCTCCCATCTTCGATCAGCCCGGATCTTCAACCTGATTCATAGATCGGGGTATTATCCTGGCCACCAAACATCGGACGGACTTTAGCCTGTTATTCAACGAAGTTACTCAATAACCTATATCTATAGTTAGATATAAGGGGTAAAAATGGGTGGAGATTCCGATTATGCGGTCCATTTTTGCTACTTTGAAGACCCCCCCCCCTGAATAGGGTGGGTAGTTCCTGCGTTTTTGTTTGCAATTGACGGCCTGCCACGCAACCGCAAATCACCCTCGTGATTGGTTGAAAGAATACAACAGGTGCCTTTCCCCACCGCACTTGATAAATTATGGTCATGTATCCAGGGGCGGTCATAAACGTGAATAATCGGAATAATTTAATCTAGTTAGAAAAACTTGCAAGTGGAATATGCATTGGGTATGGAACAGCCGAGGGGTCACACGCTAGACTCGGCATCATCGTCAGGTGCCAGCTCGCACTCACATGCAAGCGCTTGGTACTGCTATTCGTGCTCTTGTGCGTGCATGTACGCGTTAGTCCATGTGGCCGATGTCAATGAAGCGAAGCCGGTTTCAATTTTGCGCCGGAGCTCATGCGTGTCAGACGCAGGATCATCTGCAATATGCCCATCGATGTGTGACCAGGTGAGTTCTATAGGTTGGAGCTCTGGGTGGTACGGTGGTGTAAAGTATACCAAGAGCCCGTGTGATGTCTCTATCTCGGTAGCACGGTAGATAGGCTTCGGATTTTTCGCGCGTACTAGCATCATTAGCTCTGCTTATGTATTGGCTTCGTTGTACCAAATTTCTAAATAACACATTAGCAACACAATTAGTAGCTTTTCCTTGGAAACAACAGGCACACACAAAATGCACTTACCGTTTTGCTCTAGTCACGTCTGGATGTCCACCTTGAGCGTCTTGGTGTTGGGCGCTAGGTTCATTTGATTCTTGTGATAGCTGGCGCCGTCCATGTGAATGTTGCAAGGGTCCCAGTCAGCCGCCAACTGCGCACTCAGACTTTCAAACAACCTTTCAAACAACACATTGTTGAAGTTGCCACGATAATCATCACCGTGCTTGCGTTTTAGGTTCCGTTGCCAGATTTCACGTGAACTTCCGACAAGCTCGCCAGAAATTCCGTTTGGTTTCACGGCGAATGACCCCAGCGGCAGCAATACAAAACATAGCATTTCAAAAATAGTATAAGTTAACCCTTTCGTGCGCCACTTAGGTAAACTATAGTATACAAAGCTAAGTCATTTGATTATTAAAGGACCCTTTTACAAAATCACGGTACTGTCTGAGCCCATCTCTTGTAACATATCAACTTCAATGATTTGCTGGTAGTACCTGATGCATGAACCTACCTTGGTTTTAGTATGCATACATGATTAGTGATCATACCGTTTATGTTATGTTATAAAATACGGTATAAACTAATTTGAACTTGTGTAAAAGGGCGCTCCCTGCGCCCCTTTAGAGGCCATTTTCTACCGTGCTTTGGAAACACCCCTTAAAGGGCGCTCACTGCGCCCTTTCGTCACGAAAGGGTTAATGATAAAATCCCACAATATCAATCGAAAAGTACACTTACATCGGGCTGCGACCACTCTTCGTGTACCGTAGCTTATCTTTATCTACCCAAGAGAGCTGAGCCGTGCTACGCAGGTTACATGAGGTCTCGTCCAGATAAATTTTTGGGTCTGACGGGGGGTTCCTTCTGTTCAAATTCGCGACTTTTTCCGGCAAATATTGTGCTCGAAAGCAACATTTGCTGTCGATTCTGCCATGATGTTGCGAGATTTTGTGTCTAAGCACACGGTGCAGCGACCTCACAGAAATAACAACGTTATGTTCCTCCTTTAGGAGCTTTACCAATTTTGGTGCTGCAACTGGCTTTCCGTTCTTGTTCATTTTGGTCGCTAATTCGCGCACGATCGGCTTTGGACCTTCCATCTGTCATATATCATTATTCGACCAATGAAATGTTAACGTTGATATTTAACTGTTACAGGTCGGGTGGCGACGTACCGAGTTGAAATCGGGGTCGTGGTGCTTCTCCAGATCGCCCAGTCCGACAAGATCGTGCTCTGTCCGAAGCCCAAACACTGGCGAACATGGTTGCACACGTCGCATTTCCATAGGCGCGGTGCCGCGGCCTTCTTGTCCCGGATGTACTGTACAACCAGCACCTATTCGCCAGCCGATAACTTCTTACAGACCACCATTTGACTTTTGGGGATCGAGCTACGTGCTTGCATGGAGATCCTAAGTATAACTAGACGCAGAGCTTTCTAGTGCGGGTAACCCCACCTAAACGAGCAATTAGTTGCCGAGAATCATCCCGCTCAAAGCGAAAGCTCTTAAAATACCATTTTCCGTCCGAGCCTTTTTGGCCAGGATAATATATCGGGTCCCTAGATCGGGACGCAAGGACGGGTCATATGATATATAGCCGGGTCACCACCGTTGCTCGATCCTCCGATCATCCCCCATCAATCTGCGGAACCTTTCCGTGCACGATAGCCTTCATCAACTCCTGTCGATCTTGGTCCCTCGGTGCCGGCCTAACACATCGGTCATCGGCCATAGTGGTGCTAGTAGATCTATCAGTGGCGCGAATTACCATCCGCCAAAGAGAGAAGCTCCGCCACCAAAGACCGGTTGTTGGCATTGCCGGGGATCTCACTGGCTGAGTGACTGCCCCACGGCTAATGACGAGGACAAGCCTCGTGCTGTGGAGAAGATGAAGACAATTCGGGAAACAGCTCGCTGGCCAAAAATATCGGAGTAGCACCCGCACTAGGCGAAGTCTTGGTGAACAACCTTCTGACGATCCCGTACCTTGCGGTTACGGGCTCTGAGGAGACGTACTCTCCTCGTCAAAAGACTGGCCTTGGAGCAGTTATCAAGGTGGTCGAACTACCTCATGCCGCGAAGAAGGACGCTGCAGAAGGGAATATTGTGGAGTGCCGTGAAGCCGTCACACTGGACCTACTACTTGAGAGTGCTGCTGGCCAGGTGCATTTCTCTGAAGTTACAAAGTGATGGAAGGCCCTGAAGGAGATTTCATTCTGGGTAAAGGCACCTTGGTGGCGCTAGGAATTGACGTCAACGATCAACTATCACAGTTGGCACCCTGCTGCATTACAGTAGGGAACGGGACGGCGATAGCCGACCGAAGATGAAGACGAGGTTCGGCGGTTCGAGTGGAGATCCGAAATCGTCGTATAAGCTTTTTGGGATACCAGAGAACATCAAACCTCTCATGGAGAAGGAGTCAACCAAGCAACCCGACGGAGGCTGATTGAAGCGCAAGGGGGCATACTGGTCGGCGAACTGTCCGATTGCATCAGCTGATGAGAAGAAGCAACTACTTCGTCAACAACATGAACGTCGAAACAATGAGCGCAAGAATCGCAAGCTTCGGGAGCAACATTGACGTGTTCGGCGCATCAGAGAGTGTTTACCAGAAGCAGCTCGTACAATTGAGCTCAATGGATATACTCAATGCCCTATTGCGCAGATACCGGAGCAGAAGTGAGTGCGATTGGTAGTGGACGTGTACGTAACCTGATGGAGCAGGATCGTTCAGTATAATTGGTGGAAGTGGACAAGGAGGTGACGGCCACAACGTTTGGTGGTCATGTCGAATGGACAAGTGAAACTGAATGTGAAGCTAAATACTGCTGCAGGACTCGTATAGGTTGTGAAACTGGTGGATTGTCATGTGGTGGGAGAGGACAATGACGAATTCATCTTAGGAAAATATGTTTTGCCTGATTTGGAGATCGATGTTGATCGACAAGAGTAGCTTGCTGAGGATAAGGAGACCGTCGATAACAACCCGATCGGACGTGATGATGGTGAATCCGTAAACTTTGATGTGGAAGATGACTTAGCATCGGCGATCATGAAGCTAATAGATTCAGCGAACGAAAATGGTTTTCCAGCAGAATATCGTGATGAGCTCGAAGCTATCACGAAGAAATTTGATATCTGGCGTCGGAGTATTGGCAACGACCCGCCTGCTAATGTACCTCCCTTGTTTATCTGTCTTAAAAAAGTGTCCAATCTGTTGGGTGCAAGGCTCCCCACAACAGAGGAAGTACATGAAGGATCTCAACGACAAGCTGGAGCAGCTTGGGTGAATCTTTAAGAACCCCGACAGCCGTTGGACAAGCGCTGTCTTACGTGTGGCGAAGGCTAATACCGCTGTGGATATCGACTTCAGGCAAGCTTGTGATTACCGCGCTGTCAACGATCTCTCAGAAGCCATGCCCGGCCTGATGCCTATCTTACGACTTATTACTGAACACGTAAGAGGAATGGAGCATTTCGGATTGTTTGACTGTATCAAATCCTTCTGGAAACTTCCGTTAGGGGAAGCCGGTCAGGAAGTGATGTCGTATGTGTCGGATGCCAATATCTACGCTCCTACACGTGTTCCGCAGGGATGTAGTGATGTCGCTTTGTATTTCCAGTGCGCCATGGAAAACTGTTTTCAGGAACTGCTGTGCAAACATATTTTCGTATGGATTGATGACTTGCTGTTGTACGCGGGTACAAATGAGGAGTATCTTGGTAAGCTAAGACGACTGTTTCAACTAGTGGATCAATATAGGTTGAAGTTGAGTGTAAAAAAGTCGAGCCTGTTGAATTGCATGTCGTCTGGGCACTTGAGCTCGGCGATGGAAATTAAAGAATGATTATTTACATTGCTCGGCTTGAGCTCCTACAAATGCATTCTGCTGCGAGGCCTGCGGCCTCAGCAGCCAACCAACTAGAGCCCAACAGTGCAAGCTGCGACGCAGCTTGCACTGCAGCTTCCCAACCCACGACCGTGACCACTTAGCCCACCGCTCCGCAGTGCCCAAGTTGAACCTCAACTTAACATAGCCCTTATCAGGGATCTGTGAAGTGGTGTGGTAAAGTTATCGATGGGCGAGGTGTGCGGCAAAATGCCGACCGCATCAGCACATTGACTGCAATCACATATCCTACGACTGCTGGCAATCTGCAACAATTCAATTGCGCTGCAAACTGCCCCGAAATCATAGTCGGTTACGCAGCAGCTGTACAACCGCTCTAGGCTTGATTGGCTAAGGCCTCCAGCACAAAACGAAACCAAAGCGTGTTGCATCGAAGGTGTTGATTGGCATGACGTTGGATGAACAGCATCCAACCTCAATGGGGCAAATGATCCTTCTTACGGACCCTTCAGACAAAGCGTGGCGTGTGATAGTCTCTCATGTTGAGAACTGGAAACCAAATTATGGGGTCGCAAATGAGCAACATCAACTGCACACGTGTCTGAGTGGCGTTTTTACGGACGCGCAGAAGAATTGGCCAGCGATTGAGAAAACGCGCTGCCGATTGTCGCTGCATGTGAGAAGGTGACATACTTATTGCTGAGGCCCGAGGGATTCCGTCTTTTCTGCGATCATCGTAATTTAATTCACGTGTTTGCGCCTGGTGATGGCATAAAAAACACGTTCGGGTAATCTATTGCGATGGGCTATGAAGTTGACAGAGGACCGTCACCAGACCTATCACATCGCTGGCGAATCCAACGTGTGGGCCGCCATGCTGCCTCGTTGGTGTTACCAAGACATACCTACGGTGACGATAAAACCTGTGCCGACGCGCGATGATCGTCGTCGACAGCTAGTGACGCTGCGTCCACTAGATGCTAGTGGTTTTGCCGGGTCGACATTGACCGAATTAGAGAGAGTGCAAGCGCAGTACAGATCTCGTACGTAGCCTCGTGAGCTACGAGAACGGGACGGTGGACTTATTGTACATGGCGAGCATCTACGGATTCCTTCGGATTCGACTCAACTAGTTCAACGAGTGATGATTATTGCTCATTGTGGTCAGCTAGATCATCGTGGCAGACAACCAATGATGACCCAAATATCGGATTTGTTGTATCTGCCTGGTCTTCGGCAATGTGTCGACTCGGTTTTAGCAAGCTGTTTGCTGTACCATCACGTACAAGGTGGTAAGGTGATAACGCGTCCACGGAGTGGAACATTTCGTGCTGAATCGCGAAATATGCTCTACACTGGGACTTTCTTCATTTAGGGGAATCGTTTGGTCCGAACGAGTATCTTCATGCGATGGAGGATGATGTGAGTCGTTTTGGCGAGACTATAGTCTGTGAGACACCAACGAGTACAGTAATGTAAGAAGCCATACTCAACTGACATGCGCGTTTTGGAGCACCTCAGTTATGGATCAGTGATCAAGGTTCCCACTTCAAGAACAGAGTGATGAAGGAACTGTGTGCACGGATGAAGTGTGAGCAGACATTCTCTGTGGCGCATATCCCATGGGTAAACGGTTCCATTGAGGGGCTTAACAGGGACATTATCCAAGTCGTGCGTTCCATGATCCTGGAGTTCAAGGTGGGTCAACGCTTTTGGGAGTCATTTATACCTATTGTTTAGGCCACCCTCAATCATACTCCGGTGCAGTCTTTAGCAAACTGAACACCCGTAGACTTCTTTTCTGGTTTGGCCCCGCCGTCACCCTTTGGAATGCATTTTTGCCTGACCAGCTCCTGGTGGATTGACTGAGTTGAGGAGCAGTGAGCCAGTTGAGTTAGCTCTTACGAAAACCTGCGAACAAGTTTAGTAAAAATGCACCGTGCCGTTGCTGATATTCGTGAGAAGCAGATCCTATTGAAGATTTCCCTGAACACATTGTCGTGGGGACAAACAACCGACCTTTTGTTCAATGAGAGCTTACAGAAGCACCATCACCTCGCTTTTGGGTAGCGAGATGAAACCAGGGAATGGTTGGGTGGGAGCTTGAGCTGTTGGAGTAAGCTTGTGAACTGGTCGAGGCACGGCAGCCCAAGTAGCTCTTGCGTATCCGACAGCTGAGCTGCTGAACTCTTGCGGGGCCAAGTGCAACCCGAATTGCTACTCCGCTGAATGGTATGTTTACTCCTATAGTCAAGGAAACTACACTTCTCGCCGTTACTGGCAAGAAACACAAAAAAGAGGAGCGAGGTGACAATCTCGCCAATTTGACATTGGAGACTTTGTGCTGCGATCCCGAGTAGATTAAAAGCATGTGAGCAAGTTGCTAGTGACATGGGTGGGGTCGTATATGGTCGCGAAGGTGCAACCCCGAAGCTATACAGTGAAGCATCTTATCACTGGTAAGGAGGTTGAGGTGGATGGCTCGCGACTTAAGTAATTTGCTGACAAGGATATCGACGTCTCTGAAGAACTGCTCGAGCACATTGCTTCCCAAGGTATAAATCTGGATGTGAACAGAATTTACGAGCACCGCTGGAATCACACGATTAAGGACTACGATGTGCACATTAACTGGTGTGGACTGGAGAGCATTGAGAATTCATGGGAACCTTTCAGCTCAATTGCCGCGAGGTACTCGAAAACTATGTGGTGGAGAGTGCAGACGAGGTTCTGCAGCAGTACTGGTCGAAGATTCAGTAGATGCAGAAGGATGCAGTGAGAGGACACTAAACCTTGATGTTATGGTTCTGACTGACGATGCAGTATACAACCATGCTGTGTTGTTGCATACAGTTTCTAGCGATGGGCCGTGAGGATCCACCTTGAAGTAACCAGGTTGAAGGGCCCTGGTAGCTAACGTGTCTGATAGACACTATGATATGAGCTGTTAGCGGCGTGAGGTTGGGAAATATAGTCACTCATTTACGGGCAAGATGTCATACGCTGTTGATGAGTGTCAGCAGCATGTCTGAGAGCTATCTCACGAGGTTGAGTGATGCTTGAGGGGGAACTGTAGTAGGTGGCTAGTGTAAAAGCCTCACGCAACTCTACAGCTGAGAGAAGCACGTGGAATAAGCCGGTTGCGTAATTCCGGTGCTACAAACTGAACCCTCCAGCGGAGCTGGTACAGACGTAGTAAACGTAGACCTAGTGCTAGACAATTATGCCTTGAAGAATACACTTGACATAAGCGTTCCGGGAGTGCCAGCTCCCTTTGAAGTGTCTTCAGTGCGACCTACTACAGATTCATAACATTTATTAGCGACGTCCTTTCTAAGTAAATATAGTGATTCCAATGAGGTTCAAGGGATATTTAATATTAAGGACAGTATCTGAAGCGAAGAGAACGGAATGTGGAATCGCGAAACTTAAGCTTTGAAATGGCACTTATCTCTCAAAGCTACCTCCGGAGGTGCCTTGTTCAGAAGTAAGCAGAAAATTGTTGAAAAGATGATCACGTTTTTTGCCATGTTCGGCTCCCCTATTGCGTTGGTACTAATTTCGGGAGCCAAAATTTGGTCCCAGTTCTTTGGACAATATCCGAATTTAAGCGCATTTGGGGATTCTGCTCGAAAATATCCTTAAGGTAATGATCCAGTTTAGTAGCACCTGACCGAGACGGACACTAAAACTTTACCGGACGAATGATTGCGTGACCGTTTCGAAATGCTGCTTGTTTCAGCTTTTTTTATAGATTTTATTGACCAGCAGCCAATCGATGTGACGTCTACGATTTGATTTTACAAAAAGCTCACCGGTATAAATGATTGACCATCAAAACTAGTTTAGAAGCACATTAGCTTTGAGTTCAGTATGCACTCAAATCTTGATTCGTCTTCTTCAGCAAGTTTGTTCGTGCTACTAAACTGGATCATTACCTTACAAAATTTGATTCAAAATTTGAAGTCATTTGAAATTAACCAATCAAAATGCTTTGGATAAGCAGTCCAGATTACGGACGTTGAGCTGAGTCTCATCAACGACTCCCAAAAAATTCGAGATGAGTGCTTGACGGTGGTGTTCTGCATGCAGATGCAGCAAAACAGTAGGTGGTGAACCTCGCATGAAACTTCTTCAGTGAGACCCTACGAATATGTACATGTAGAACAAGAATGCAAGCCCTAAAAGACGGCCCCCTGAGCCGGTGCACGGCCACCATCCTGTCGTCGACCACGACGAAAAACATGAGGCGATCACCCATTAAAGCAGAGCAGCCGAGAGCTGCCACATTCACCACAACCGTCCATGGGCGTCTCCTGTCCTTCTGGCCGCCTGTCCAAGGTACATGTAGTCGCTTACGCGCAAAACCGTCTGCGCAAGCCTGGCCGCTGCCCGCCATCGCCCCTGCCAGGAAATTCCTGGCTATCTAGGTGCTACCCATACGATCGAGCCGTTGGTGCATCCACATCACTGTTTGATTCGACCTATTGTGCGTGGTCCACATCCGTCTGTTGCGGTGGAGGCCTGTGATTGGCCGAGGCGGTGCCTTTGGTGCGACTCCTGTCGGCTGCTGCCACACAACGCGCAGCTGGCATGAATCCGGCCAAGTGGTCGGCGCTGGCGTGAGCCCAGGCGCTGGCTCGAACGCGCGATGAGTGCTCATGGACTCCATGAAACAATTGAGGATATCGTCGTCTCCATGTCATGGAGACGACGATATCCTCAATCGTTTTCTTCATGGGGGCCGTGGAGATTGCTGGCGCCCGATGGGAAGCGCAGCAGTAACATGCAACGCATGTCGTCCGGTCGTCCTCGCCAGAGGCAGTGAGAGTGAACACTCGCTCAGAACGTCGGAGCCCGTCCGGTAAACTTTCACGTGGAGACCACGTGCTGGAGCCATCACGTGTTGAACCTGCCGGCCTGGATTCTATGCCAAACGCAACTGATGCAGCGGGATCAGTCGGGGGACGTAGCCTCACCAGCAGTTGCCGCTTAAGAGTCTGCTTCCATACTCCGTGAGTGACTCACTGCCGCGTTGCTCCATCAGGGTGACCCGTTTTTCCGCCCTCGCGGAATCCGTGCCAGACCTTGTACTCGCGCCACACGCTCGTCCCTTCGAGTCAGTCAGTCGCTCTTGCCATAGTCGAGAAAGCGCCGTCCGGCCCAAAGCGCCTCGCCCGCTTACACTCCACACTTAACCTTCCTGCGCCTCCCCTCGTTGCGACCATGAAGAGCGACCTGATCGGCGGCGCCATCGCCGTGGTGTCGTCCTTCCTGTCCATCTTCGGCGTGAACCTGCAGAAGTACAGCCACGACAAGGAGGAGCTGCGCGCCGTGCAGCGCCCGTACACGGCGCGCCCGATCTGGTGGGTGGGCATGATCTGCGTCGTGGGCGCGTCCCTGGGCGACTTCCTGGCGCTGGGCTTCGCGCCGCAGACGCTCGTGGCGTCGCTCGGAGGCGGCTCCACCATCCTGGGCAACTGCCTCATGTCGCACTTCTGGCTCAAGCAGAGTCTGTACCTGACGGACATCGTGGGCGTCGCCTTCGTGTCGCTGGGCGTCGTGGTGCTCGCCGCCGCCAGCGAGGAGGACGAGGGCCACTACCAGATGGAGCAGATCTACGAGCTTATGGCAGCCGCGCCCTTCATCCTCTACGCGCTGCTCACCACGGCCTTCGTCATGACGCTCTACATGCGCGCGCGCCGCTCCAAGGCGCCGGCGCTGCGCGTGGCCGGCGCGGACAAGGAGGACGCCCGCGTGGACGACGTGCAGGAGAAGAAGCGCGAGCTGGCCGCAAGGAAGCATAAGACCGCGGAGGAGTCGCCCGCGCTGGACGAGCCGGCGTCGAGAGCCGTGATGATGTCCCCGTTCCCGTCGCCCATCTTCGGCGACCATCTGTCGCTCTCCCCCACGGGGAAGCGCCTGCCCGGGGAAGAGGATGACCACCTGGAGGAGATCGAGCTGAGCAGCCTCAAGATCGGCAAGTACGACGAGAGCGAGATCGAGAAGCACACGCTCATCATCGACCCCAAGCTGCCGCTCTACTGGGCAGCCATCTCCGGGACGATCGGAGGCCAGTCGGTGCTGCTCGCCAAGTGCGTCGTGGAGCTCATCTCGTCGACGGTGTCGGGGGACAACCAGTTCCAGTTCTTCGGCACGTACGTGCTGTGTGCGGGCATGGCCGCCACGCTGCTGACCCAGACCCACACGCTGAACCTGGCCACCATGTGCGGAGACACCATGTCGTCGTACCCCGTGTTCCAGGGCTTCTGGATCACCACGAGCAACATCAGCGGCGTCGTCTTCTTCCAGCAGGCGCACAACTTCACGCGGACGCAGTGGATCATGTTCCCCACGGCCATCGTCCTGGTGGCGCTCGGGATCTTCCTCGTCTCGAAGCACGAGAAGTTCGGCAATTTTGTCAAGTACTCGATCGCCATGCCCATCAGCCTCAGCAGCCCGCGCCAGCACGACATTGTGGCGCAGTCGTTCGTCTTCCGCGTGTCCACTCCGCAGAAGCTGCACGAGGAGGAGTACGCCAGCAGCACGGAGAGCAGCAGCGACAGCCCCGACGAGTACTCCAGACGAGCATTGGAAGTAGTATAGGCAAGCTGACTCGCGTCTGCTTGGCACTTTAATGAAACCCGGAAGAAGGGGCTGATGGTACTAGTTTGGCTGGCGCAAGCTAGTGCTCGCTCGTCTGTCCGGGCTGCGTGTAAATATACTGTTCGTCGCGTGAAAATTGACGGCGCTGGATTGAGGTTATTTTTGCTTTTCAAGTGTTGGTTGTATCCATGACAAAACTCGTTGTGGTTGTCGGACTATCGTCGTGCTTCGGTGAGTAGATGGACGGACTGCCCTGGAGGTGAGAGAGCGCGAGGATGGCGTTCTCGTGGGTCGGATCAAGCTCGAGAAGGCGGCGTAGCTAAGCAACAACAGAGCACACGATGGTCAGTCAAATCTCCGCAAAAATCGACGGATACTTGCTGACAGGAAAAACGTACCAGTCGTTGTGCTTCCGGCGGTCGGTCCAAATGTAGCAGTACCAACGAGTAATTGTACATCGCCTTGACGTTGTTGGGCTGGATGCGCTGGGCCTGTTCGAGCGACTCGAGCGCTTCGGAGAACTTGTTCTGGGCCAGCAACGCCGAGCCGAGATTTACATGAAGCGAGGCAAAGCTCGGCCCACCCGGAGTGGCCAACGCTTTCTCGTAGCACTCGATTGCAAGTCCAAGGTGGTTCTCCTTGTGGTGCTGCAGACCTTCGGCGTACAACGTCTGGATCCGTTGCAAAGATTCGGGATCGGGGGGTTCCTTCACAACGCCATTCGTGCGCTGAGGCTCAATTTCGTTTGTGAAAGCTTGCTTTGCCAGTGAAAAGCCTAGCTGCAACGATCGACTTGGACTCACGAGCTGATTGTTCATCTCCTGCCTTTGCTGCGGAGCACCGATCCTACCTGGAGCTGGCACCTTGGATGTGGCACGAAATGCAGGAGACATCGCCGTCACAGGTCTCACCGAACGGAGACCTGTTTCGATTCGTAAGTTTCCACGCCGGCTACTACCTTGGCAATGAAGCTGTTGATGAGCTCGAGCCGAAAGCGGTATACGCTTCCCTTTGTTTCCTTCAGCTTTGGACCGAAGTTTTTCCCTTTTGCCACTGTTGGCCATCCGCGAAGTTTTCTTTGTAAATGCCCGCTCTGCACTTTGACTTGATGAACTTCTCGACGGGCGGGCCCACTCGCGACGAACCAACAAGCCCCGAGTATGTCGCTGAATAGTTGTGGCTGCTTCGACTGCGACTGCGGTTGTCAAGGATGCACTGCGTGCAGAATCCTCAGCCGATTTACCATGAATGATGTCCATCAGCTCGCCGTCAGAGCCAATTTGGCTGCTGTCGTGGCGACTTGGCATTTTCTTCTCGGCTCCCCCCTCATCATCGCCGGTCGTGTCAAAGTCGTCTTCATACGAATCTTCTTCTTCCTTTACGTCATCGCCGTCGTCTTCCTCCTTCTTCTTTTCCCCTTGCTCCTCTCCCATTTCTGAGCTTGCGTCCTCCTCTGAACTATCGGTGCCCCTTACGATGGGATTGCCTTCGATCACAGGAGCAGTAGACGATTTAACAGGAGACGCCTCGGCCTTTTCAGATATCGATGATATCGACGTTGGTTGAGCAGGACTCGGACTAATTGAAACAAGAGTCGGCGGCAATCTCTCCGTTTGTACACGTTGAATTTTCCTCGGGATACTCAGCTTTCTCCGGACTCCTCCAGCGCTGAAGCTTCCGCGGTATGGCAATCGCTTCGAGAGTGGCGATGGTTCCACAAACACGGGCCCACCCGAGTAAATTGCTGCTGCGAGAGTCCTCGAGGTCAATTCGAGCGGCAACGGCAACGACCTCCGTGTCGGACTTGACGCGGGGCGATGGCGTTTTTCTTGCGGATCACCAGTTCCCATCGGTTCCTTCTTGTCACTCTCAACTCGTAGTGGCAAGACCTCCGCTTCCCGCAGTTTTTGTGAGAATAACAAACGATAATTTGTACTCAGCGCAGGTGGCGCCACATCGAGTGCAAACGCTTGATGTTGACGTCCCGCTGACTGACCCAAACCAGGTTTCTCAAGGCCAAGTCCGCTCTTAGCCAAAGACGCACCGCTGATTAACGCCCGGCTTCGAGCGATCTCGGTCGCTGCCACCCCTTGATGGCCTACGCGTCGACTTGTTGCTGACGATGGGGGCGACAGTGCTGGCCTCGACTTCGGCGTAATTGCTGCGACTACCATGTCGGTGTATGTCGCGGATTGTCGACGCACTTTTGCTGCTTTCTCTGCTTGGTAGGCTGGAATGTTTACAGTGTGCTTGGAGTCCTCAATCGCGTGGACGAGGCTCAACGCCAACATCACGATCCGGTCTTCCGTAGCATGGACCGCGGCAGTTTTCTGAAGCAGCTTCTTGAGGTTCAACTGCATTGCCAAATGCCTTGTCAGCCGGTGCATTAGACGATTCAAGCAGGGGCTTCGTGAATGAACACTCACCTCGCTCATCCTATACGCATTCACGGGCGATTCCTCTGCCAGAGCTGCCAAAATACTCATTACGCAGACCTGTACGTTATCCCGCGAGTTAGTTTTTGCCCATACAAAGACGGAAATGGCCATCGTAGAGTACCTGCAACCCCGTATGGAAGCGGAACTCGCGCATGATACTCGCCAGCTCGGGAATCACACCAACGTCGACTATTTCCTTGAGAACTTGTCTTTTGCCATCCGCGTCCCTCTCCGTCGCATTGATGAAGCGCAGAATACTGTGCAGGATGTCCAGCTGCTGCTGCATTTGCTGCTTGCTAGCTCGAAGGGCCCGAACGACCGCAGCCATGTGCTCCTGGCTAGCACTGACGCGGCGCTTCCTTGCTGCCTCGGGTATTCCACCGTCCAGCAAGTCTGGCGAAGGTCCAATCGAGACTTGGTGACCGGAATGCCGAGGATTCCTCCCTGTTGCCATTCGCAGCGGCACTCCTCGTCCGATTCCTTGCTGGGGGACGTACGGGAGCGTGTTGGTCACACCGGGACGCAGTGGCTCCAATGGGGAGCATCTGCTGTCGTCTCCTCCTGCCCCTTTCGACTTGGCCACGACGCCCAGCAGAAACGCACTAGCCTTTGATCGAGGCACACGCGAGGGGTCCATCGTCTGAGGCGAAATGTGAACGATAGTCGCCGATCGTTCCTGCAAGAACCTTGGTCGCAGTGACTTGTCACCGCCATCTTTGTTCTCTTCCTGGAGTGCGGCTATAGTCACGCGTTCAACCGCGCTAGACGACCGTCGTATCAAGTGTTGCCTTGGACGAATGTGGGTCGCTGGCTGGACAACCGTCACCGTCACCATGTCCGTGTCTGGCTCCACTTGCTCCACCGGGGCTCTTTCCACCACGTCGTCGCCCTCTTCGTCCTCCACATCTTCCGCTTCCTCGATGAGAGTCCGGATCATCCTGCTGCTCGCTCGACTTGTTGTCCTCCGAGGCATCATCGTGACTCACCAGACTGCCAACAGCTCTATGAACGGGGTATACACTTCAACTCGCTGGCAGACACATCAACAAGCTTTGAATGGGATAAACGAAAGAAAAAAATAGGCAGGAGTTACGGCTCTGCATTTGGCCACCGCTACTAGCTGGCGCGCTGCTTCTTAGAAGAAGAGGACGACGACTTGGACGAACTGCTGCGCTTCTTGCTCGAGCTGGAGCTCGACGTCTTACTGCGGCTGCCACTGCTGCTGCTCTTGCTCTTGGACTTGGAGCTCGATGAACTGCTCTTCTTCGCCTTCTTGGCCAGGTCTTCCTCGTCCTTACTGCTCTTGCTCTTCAGTTCGTCGTTCTCGCGCTCAATCATGCGCGTCAGAACCTCGCCGCGCTTCTGTAGCTCGCCGATGGTGCGCGACTTGAAGAACCAGTCGAACCGGAACTGCCAGGCCTTGCGGATTTCGTCACGGATCTCCCCCCAGTGCTCCAGCGGGCCGTACTTGTTCATCATGACAACCAGGAACACATCCTCCTCTAAGATGTAACCCTTGCTCTTGTAGCCAGCCGGGTAGTGCAACCGCATGTCCCGAAGCGGGTGGCTGTACCGGCTGCACTTACGTGCCAGGGCCTGTTTCACTACTTCGTTGCGCTCCAAACGCTTCTCGCCTCGCTCGATTTTCTCGATGTACTTGGCGTGGTCCTTCAGCTCCGTGTAGCGAGACCAGAACGTATCGTAGTAGCGCTCCACCTGCGCAGGATCCTTCCCGAGGACCAGCGATACTTCCTCACACACACGGGTCTTGTCAGCACGTCCGTAGCGCTCGCAACTGGTAATGAACTGCTTTAGGTCCCGCCGGGTCCAGTCACCAAAGCCCTCCTTCTCATGCTCTTCCAGCTCCTTCACATCCGTAGCGTCCATCTCCGTCTTATTCAGCTCCTTTTCGAGGGCAGCAGAGCGGGCGTCATCACCTTCACCTTCCTCCGCCGAGTTTTCCGCAGAGTCTTCATCCTTCGGCTTACGCGCCTTGGCTCGAGCCTCGTCGGCCTTGGCTTCCTTGATAAGCCGGCTCAGCTCCTTGCGCCGGTTCTCAACCTGCGTCTTCTTCGTGAGCAGCGCCACCATCCGCTCCTGCTGGAAGAACTGGTAGTCATGCACGACAGGTACCTTGGCTGCATCGGTGCCCGACTTTTTAGGTTTCTTGGGCTTGGACAATCCTGCCTGCTGGCGGTAGTACTCGTCCTCATTATAGTTGGACTTGCGTTCACGCTGGGGGAGTGCAATGAAGGTGGACGGGAGAATGTCGCCGTTGTTCGTATCCTTCGAGAACACCTCGCCCTCAAATTCATAGAGGCTCGAGACGTTGGCGTTACCATTGTCCCCCGATAAGGAGAAGTTTGCCAAGTTGTGCTGCATATCAGCCGCAATCTTGTCCTTCATGGTTTCCGTGCGCTCTTCACCGCGTGCCAGAATGGCATCGATATCATCGTCCGTAATCATGGATCCGCGGGCATTGAAAATCTCGTCGGCACCGAAGCGCACCATCGTCATAAGTTCATCCTTTGAAAGCTTGCGGTTCTGCTGCGCAAGACGACCCTGCTGAATAATAGCGGCATCCAGATACAGCTTACGCTCTGCACGCTCCACAATCTTCTCCTCAACCGTTCCGTCCGTAATGAAACGGAACACACGCACGATCTTCGTCTGACCGATACGATGCGCACGATCCATAGCCTGGAGATCCACCTGCGGGTTCCAGTCCGAGTCGAACAGGATGACGATGTCGGCCGTGGCCAAGTTAATACCCAAACCACCAGCACGCGTACTCAGCAGGAAACAGAACTTGGAGCTTCCCGGTGCGTTGAACTCCTCCATCATGTTGTCACGGTCTTCGCCCTTTGTGGATCCATCAAGGCGGCAGTAGTCGTGGCCAAAGTAGCGCATGTAATCCTCAAGAATGTCCATCATGGACGTCATTTGGCAGAAAATCAGCACGCGCGAGCCCTGGGCCTGCAGCTTCGGCAGAAGCTTGTGCAACAGCGTCATCTTACCACAGTTATCCCAAAGATGGGAGCCTTCCTGGTACGGGGGGCCAGGCTCAGCACCCTCGAACAGGTACGGGTGGTTGCACACCTTGCGCAACTGCATAAGGATGTTGAGCAGCCGGACCCGGTCACTGCCACCAATGGCGTTCAGGTGCGTCGCATCACGGTGCAGCACACGCATGTACCACTCGCGCTGCATCTCGGACAGGCCCACGTACAGCTTGGTCTCGATCTTCGCGGGTAGCGAGTGCTCCACGTCGGCCTTGAGGCGACGCAGCAGGAATGGTCGCAGGATCGTGTGCAGCTTCTTGATCACGTTCTCCTGCCCTTCTTCCTCGTCCACATTGAACCACGAGTCGAAGTCCTCCGCGTCCGAGAACACGTCCGGCAGCAAGAAGTTGAGCAGCGCCCACAGTTCGTGCAGGTTGTTCTGCAGCGGCGTCCCCGTGATCAGCAGTCGGTGCTCGACCTTAAACTCGCGCACGACTCTCGAGAGCTTCGAGTTCTCGTTCTTGACTCGGTGCGCCTCGTCAATGAGCAGGTACCTCCACTTGATCTTCTGCAGAATGGCCTTCTCGATGATGGCCACCTCATACGACAGCACCAACGCATCAAAGTCCCGCTTCACGACCGTGTCCCTCTGCAGCGCGCGCTCGTCCTTGCTGCCCATGAACTTGAAGGCCTTAATGGACGGGCACCACCTCTTGAGCTCCTTCATCCAGTTGCCCACCGTGCTCTTGGGCACGATGATGATGTGCGGTCCTTCAATGCCGCGCGCCTCTCTCAGATATGCCAGCAGCGAGATGCTCTGCAGGGTCTTCCCGAGCCCCATCTCGTCGGCCAAGATGCCGTTCACGCCGGAGTCGTGCAGTCGGATCATCCAGTTGAGTCCCTCGAGCTGATAGGGCTTCATGGTGCCGAACTTGATGATCGACGGCTGCTGCGTCACCCGCGTGTAGCGCGCGTCGTCCATGTCCTGGAGCGCCTGGGCGTCCGCCTGTTTGCTGCCTTTGCCGCGCTTGGAGCCGGCCTCCTTGGCCGCTTTGGAGCGGGACATCTCCTTGCCCACGGCGCTGCTGCCGCCCATGAGGAAGGACGTGAACACGTCCGACTGGGCCATGAGGAAGGCCATTTTCTTCTCGCGGGCGCTCTTGGCCTCCCACTCGGCGTCTTGGGCCAGCGACTGCTTCACGAGGTCCAGGGACTTGCTCTGGCGGTCGCGCTGCTCCTGGAGGACCGTCTCTTCCTCTCGGCGCAGGGCCTCGCGCTCCTCCCGGGACAGCAGCGTCTTCTTGGCGTCCTCCGAGGGGGCGGAGGACGCTTCGTCCACGTCCACGTCCTCGTCGTCGTCGTCCGCCGTGTCGTTGTCCTCCTCCACCGAGTCGCCGCCGTCCATCGACGCGTCGTCCTGGATGCTCTCGGCGTCCACCTTCGCGGCGGACGCACTGTTGCTGCTGCTGCTGCTGCTGCTGCTGGCGGCGCTGGGGCTCGGGCTGCCGCTGCTCGGGCTGGCGCTGGCGCTGGACTCCGTCATGGCGAAGACGATGTTTGTATGGATCGGAGGGCGGGTAACCGACCTTTTGGCGCGCGAATTCCACTTAAGTGCGAAATAGAGTGAACCACATAGGGATGCGACACACCAAGTGTACATCAAGTGTTTCGAGCCGGACTGCTTTTGATCACAGGGATAGAGGAGTAAGTGTAAGTGGTCTGGAGGTTGCAGCAGCATGAGTGCTTTCACCCCCGAGTTATTTGCTATCGCCGTTTTAGTTTGTGCTACTAAGACTCCACAACTCTCTGATCTCTCCGGCCATCGCGCTCGGAATATGCCACCTATCCGCCGCTACGTACATCTGCCGGCTACACACTTGTAGGGGGCCAAGATACTCCGTCGGTTCATCCAAATTCAGGTGATTCAGCTGCTGCTGTAATACAAGCAGTCTCTCACCCAGTGCCGATACTGATTTTGCGCTATGAGCACACGCGATTAGTCCAAAAGGTAGCAGATCGGCTGCAACGTCCACGTTATCAATTTCTGATCGCGGAATCTTCAGCAAATATTGCTCGTGGATCAGGGATGACTTCCAAGACAAAATGCACGACGTAATATCGAAGAGTGCACGCCGTTTAAAGGTACCCGAGTGCATATAAGAGTCAAGTGACGATATGTCCCGACTGAATGCATCGAGCACGTCCAGAAGCGAGGAAACGGTTTCCCCAGGTCTTGTATGCTGGGCAACAAGTGCGCCGATTTCTGCGATCAGCGGCTGCAAGTGGGTATCGACGATTTTGGCATCCGTCCATTCTTCAAAGTCATGCCGCAAAATCCACTGGAATGCTAGTGACACCTCGCGCTTCGTGATGGCTAAAACGTTGAGCTTCGCTAGTTCAACGACGAAAACGCCATTTCTCCACCAATTCCACATGGAGCACGTTGAGACCGTCTGCATGAGGAACGTCTCAGCAACGCCACGCTCGCCATAATCCACCTTTGATAGAACACGAGTAGCGAACTGCTCTACACAATATGAAGCATTCAGCCCGAACGGAAGCTCTACAAGGATTTTCTCGAGAATAATATCGTTCACAACCTCTAATGAACTTTCAGGGATACGGCGAGTTGATTTGGCTTCCAAAATGTCGCGTAGCATTGCAGTCCAGCCGTCGAAGAGAAGGACGCTGCTACTAGTAGACGTGTCTCGGTGCCAAATTTCCTTGAGAATATCGAAGATAGTTGTCAGCAGAGTCCGCAACACATCAGTCGGAACACGAGTAGCTGCCTCCGAAATCCACGTGATCAGCTCAGCTTGAAGCACTGCGTCGGCATTCACAAACCATCTGCTAGAGAGCAACTCGCCTGCCAAAAACTCGTCACAACTTCCTTGCGTAGCAGCAAATCGAACACAAGCGACGCTTACATCAACTGAGCAAAACCGCAACATCACGCGATGCGTTATCGAAGCATAGTCCAACAACGGAAGCACAGATCCCGTTGATGTCAAACAGCCCAGCAGGGACGCCGCAATACGCGTTTCAGGGATAGTTTCAGAGGTAAGCGAGTCAGCCCTATCACCTGATGGATTTGTTCGCCGCAGCCATTCGAGTGTCTTTGTCAACAAACTATTCGATGGGAGAGTGCGAACCTCAGCATCGAACGATTTCTTCTTGTGGGAAACGTAAAAACCGTCCGCCGCACGAGCAATAGCACCGAGAACTGCACTTGAAAGATCGTAACCGCGCTCAGTTTCTGCTCGAGCAAGTTTCACAAGCGCCGCAATTGTGTCGTAATCAAGCATAAGCTCCACATCTCCATCCACATTCAGATTCGCAAGGGCAACTGACCCAGAAATTCCGAAACCCAAATGGAAGAAATTTGCGATACCCGATGACGCCAACAAGCGCGCAGTGCAGCTATTGCATTCAAGTGTTCTCTGAATCTGCTCGACAGCCACCTTGGTTTGGGTTTGGGTGGTTCTAGTAAAACCACCAAAAGAATCCATACGGCACAACACATACGCTGCTGCCATCATCAAAAAACCACTGTCGAGGCTGTCAGAAGCAGAATCAGCAGCACGCTGAATGCAACTAGCAACAAATTTCTCCAGGTTCGAAGAGTGTGCCACGTTGAAGTGTACACACTGCAGTAACACCGGCCCCAGCGCAACAGCTGTCATGCTAGCGGACTCACTAGCTTCCCACACAGTCGTAAGAACTCCTCGCACATTCGCAAGCCAGTCCAAGCGTTTAATGCTCGAGAATCCACTAACTAGCCGCGCTAGCCCCATCAATGATGTCCATCGCAACAAAATGCCACCAGCAGAAGAGATTTGCTCGAAATCAGCCGAAACAGATTCAATAGAAGCATTCGCGTCCGTCGACTTGTACAGTGGGAACACCACATCTCCGTGGGGTGAAGACGATGTGTACTGCTGTTTCGCATGATCAGCAAGCAGAAACGTCACAAGAACGCGCTCAGCGATCGGCTTTACTCGTTGCTGCCTCCAGCGAGTAACTTCAAATGTTTCCAGATCTTCCCCGTTCGAATAAATAGCACCAATATGGCTCAGTCCCAGCAACGCACAGGCGACCAACAGGTCATCCGACGCGCTAAGACATAGCTCCGTAAGCTTCTTCTCAATCTTCTCTAGTTGAATACAGAAACTGCTACAGGCTTCACTTGTGTCAACCTTTCGTCGGCCAAGCGAGAGCTGAAGTGCCATTAAGGCACCAACAGACATAATGCGAGCCTCTCTGTCGTCAACCACAAACACACGAGCCTGCTCAATCGACAATGCCAGTTGACGTGATAGATCTTCGACTGTTTCTTCGTGCTTCAGGCGGAGTTGGGGGTTCTGCCAATGCTTCGATTCACACAGCTGCCCCGCCAACCCACCAGCAGCTAATGCCCCTCCTACCTTGTTTGGGGTGTCATGCAACAGTGAGTCAAGCAAGCCAGCAACACCCTCCGAAAACACACGAAAGGCAACATCGGCATCATCGACACCAACTGGTGTTTTGAGCTCTGCCAACTCATCCAGCGAAGACGTGTACGTTGACATAAACCCTCTCCACCCCTCCATCAAAGCTTGAGTACGTAAAAACACCTTGCAAGTTTCATCAGCATCTGTCAGCATGTCTGTTGACGCCCACGGGAGCTCCATAGCTTGAAGTACCGTCGTGACTGTTTCCACAAGCTCATCCACGTTTTGCGTAGCAAGGCGTACAAGCTTGTCTTTCCTCTTGACGTTTTTCGCATCAATCACCGCCTTTGGTTGGTAGGCCAACAGAAAGCCACTTAAATCACTCATAGCTGACGTTGTAGGGAACATGGACTGCACCTCCACTCTTGATGGAAGAAGTGTCTTCATCTCCTTAGTTGCTGCAGCTGAAACAACCGTGATTGACCCCGTTGGCTGGAAAGGTTGCTGTTGTTGCCGCTGGCGTTCTGACGCTGCTGATGCCATTCGTTGTCCTCGTCCAACGCCTGCAGTGAGCTTCGTACTCTCGTACTCAATAACCCTCGCCACCAGCTTTTCAATCTCGACACGAACATCACAATCGTGCTCGTATTGAATGTGATGCATTAAATCATCGAGTTGCTCCTCGACTTCTTCCTCCGTCACTTGGTCTTCATCAGCACTCTCTTGCCCCGCGTTATCATCAGCCAAAATGCAAAGACCCAACATATGCAGCGGGAATTTGCACAACGCTGCATAAGCGGCCCTTCGCACATTTGCATATTCGCTGCCTGCAAACTCCCAAGCCTGGTCTAGCAGCTTTGTCGCATGTTTTTCATTTGCTGCGCTTTCAGCGCTACCAAGTGCGTAAAAGCAACATAAACGCTCCTGGAAAAGTGGCTCGTCAGCACAGGCCACCTTGTTCTTGCGCATCTTTTGAGCAATAATCTTGAACGCGACGTAAAAGTCCAAGCAATCCCCAGCACACAAGGAGGTGATGGCATCCATGGCCATCGAAACCACCGACTCCAGCTCATCTTCGAGAAATCCTTGGATTGACGAGATGAACTGCACACCCAGCTCTGGTTTTTTTTCGCATAGTGCTTTAATGGTAGCCATCCTTACGACGTGACGCTCTACATCAGCTTGGCCAGGAGAAGTCGATTCAAGCAGCATAGCCTCCAGTCGTGGAAACACACGAGACTCGTTTCGCCACACTTCATACATGAGCTTGAGCGCCATGGACCGCATCTTTGCGGTGCCATTCATGCTATCAATTAGACGGAGCACAATTCGCATGGTGTCAGTTGTTGTGGCCGCCAGCCCTGCCAAGGAATACAAACACGAGCTCATCCACTCGCCAAGCCGACGTGCTGATGCAGCCTTGACTGTTACAGGCAGGGGCTGGGACACGAGGAAAATCAAGCTCGCCACGAGCGCTTTCGTAGTATCAGCACCCCAAATCTTCGGTCTGCTGTTCACTTGACGCTCCAAACACTTGGCAGCGCAACCACGTACAGAAGTTCGCCCATCCGACAGCAGTGCCACCAACAGCAATGCCAGCCATTTGTCCGTAGGTATATCTGCCGCGAAAGGTGCAGCGTCCTCGGACCGAAACAATGAACTCAACCAACGCTGGCATCCTTCTTTATCGCCAATGAGTTGCACAGCCGAACGCGCATGGGCTGCAGTCTCTGTCGGAGGTGCACTTCTATCAATGTCATCCTGAAGCTGAAGGTTGCTCTTCGACTTGATCGTAATCACCCTCTGAAGCAGTTTAGACACAGTGCTACCATGCGCCGATAGCATTGACGACAAAGGCAACACCAGAACCTCCACGAAGACGCTGCGCTCGTTCATCGAGCCAGATCCAACCTCCCACCCGAATTCCAGAGTACTCTCTAGCACACTCAGCATCAACTGCTGTTCCAGCGGCGTCTCGCGCTTGTCCGCCAGAAAGTACGCAGCCGAAGTCAGAAACACCGAGCTCCAGAATGCCTCAGGCACACATCGAGCCAGTTGCCCCAGCGACTGCAACAGGGGCACAACGCCCACGTCTCTTCCGATCAAAATCTGCACTGACTCCAGCACGAAGCGCGCCGTTCGCGCCGACAGCGCCACCTGCTCCTCCGTTTGATCCATAAAACTGCTAAGCGTTTCGACCACCAGCGACACGTGGGTCACATACGTGGCCTGGGCGAGCTGCGCGTGCGGGGCGAGCTCCAGCGCCTCCACCAGGATGCGGGCCGTAGCCGTCCGCACAGGTGCGTCGCCATCGACTTGCCAGGCGATGGTGGCCATCGCGTTCAGCACGGCCGCCTTGTGTCCTTCTGTCAGCTGAGTGTCCATGAGGACACTCTTGAACACAGGAGAGATCATTTCAAGTGTCCTCAGAACACTATCACGGCCTCCCGTCGAGTTGAAAAGGGACCCATTAGGAGCTAGAAGCGCCGCCAAGTAGCCTGAAAGCACGCCGTTGTTGGCGTTGAAGACCTTGAGCAGCACATGACGCAGCGTGGATACCTCCAGTATCTCCAGCAAGTGGACGCTCTCCTGGAGCAGCACAAAGCCCAGGAACTCGGCCTTGCTCGCCGGCTCGGTGCAGATGGAGGTAGCTTGTTGCAGTTTCTCATACAAAGTTCCAGTCAAGCTGGCAGAGTGATGGTCTTTTGCGCATTGTTGCAGTCCTGCGGTGAGAGTATACGGTACGTATACACAGTCAGCCGTACGGTGTATACTTTTAGAAACGACACGTAGCACGCACCGAAGACGAGGTTTTGCGTCTCCTCCAGCGAGGGAGTGGAGATGAGGCGTTCAGTGGCCTGATCAATGGCACTGGATGCCTCGGTCGCCGTCGATGCGTGCCGCAGCGCCTTCCGCAGAGCCGCCAGCGTCGGCGTCGCGCTAGCCATGATTTTGTGGAAATGAAAATCATGATGTGGAGCACACGAAATAAGAACGATTTTCATTGGTAGGAATCGATAGTTGAAGTTGGACCATCACTCTGCAAATTACGTGTGCGTGTCTCCTTACCGTACGTGACAGAGTTATTCCTAGTAGCGGGCCCGCTCGGCTAAGGGAGGTTATTAGAGCGTTGTCCAAATAAAAAAGCGATGACTTTTTGCCTGACGACATGTCAGTGGTACAGCATCACTCCAAAGATATCGTTGGCGCTGCTGGGATCAACGGCTTGGGGCTTCCAGAAACTGAAAGCACCTGGTTCGCACGGCGAGTACACGTGATCCAGGATGGACTTGACACGCTTCACTGCTGCAGCAACGTTCGTGAATTCCATGGTTGTTGGAGCCCGTTGTAATACGTTCCCCAAATGATATTGCTACGCTCATAACTTATCGTGAACAACGCAGGGGAGGCGTTAGTTTAAGTCAAAGTTTCTACAACCCGAGTTACTGGGACTGTTCATCGGCGTGGGTGAGGAACAGCTAGTTCACAACCTGCTAGCTGGGATAGGACAAGTGCTGTCACGGTCTCTGCTGATGGTGCCTGCAGCTTTGCGTCGAACATGAGACCGCCGCCGAAAATATTCTTCAGATGCTGCACGCGTCCAATACTTGAGCTCTCCATGCCGACGCGAGTACACAGCGCTCCTCCGTACTGTGCGTGGTCAGCACTGCCGTGGGGACCCTTGTTTTATACGTCGAGATCTCCGAGATGACGTCCCACATGAACCGCTTGGAGGCCATGTCCAAGTCTGTGGACGGCGTTCATCATATACGGACGATTCGTCGTCGGAATCATCCAAGAACATCGCAAACGAGCAGATAGGGAACGGAGGGGTGTGCATGTACCCCCGGAGTAGTCGCTACCTGATCATGTGGGACCAACTCACCGACGCAGCTTGACTGGCGCTCAGCTTGTTGAAGTTGAATCCATATAAGTACGAATCACAATATGATGTGTCAGTATGTAGCTTGCATGTGTACCACATTTTACATTTTTTGCTTGGCTGGGCGTCACTTGAGAATCAACCGTCGTAGAGCTCAGCGTCATGGCCGAGCACGAGGATTATGAGGCGCAGGACCCGCGCCCGCAGCGACCCGAGTGCGTCTGCCTCCGTGTACTCTACACCGCAACCCTTCACTAACCGTAACATATTTCTGCAATGCAGACGTCTGCGGCCGCGTCGCCTGGAGCCCGACACGCTGTCGTACCTGAAGGAGGTGACGGAGATGCTGACGCAGCAGGGCGAGGACTCAACCGCGGACGATGTGGAGCTGCTGCTCTGGAACGTGCTGGAGGAGCTGGCGCCTCGTGCCGCCAGCGCCGCCTCGGACCGCCACGCCGGCGAACTGCTCGAGGTCTTCCTGCCCAAGATGAGCGACGCGCAGCTGCGCTTCCTGCTGCACAAGATGGCGGGCTATATGAGCCACCTGTGGACCAACCGCTACTCGTCCCACGTGCTGCAGCACCTGCTGTCTCGTGCCAGTGTCGTGGTGGCTAAAGAGGTGGACGGACAGGAGGACGACACGGAGCAGAACGACGACGAGGACGACAGAATGGACGAGATCCCGCCCATGAGCGACGTCATCGTCAACGTGGTGAAGGAGGTGGAGAACGAGTGGATCACGCTGATGAACGACGTTAGTGCCAGTCACGTACTGCGCTCGGTGCTGGCAGTGCTGGCCGGTAAGCCGCTGGTGCCTGAGAAGCGCGGTAAGAAGGCCAAGCACCGTGTTGTCACGTTCACGGAAGCTCGTCCCGGAAAGGATGGATCGGAGGTTACCTATGACGTGCCGAAATCATTTGAGAAGCTGTTTAAGGAGCTGCTGGCGGTACTGATCGAGAGCCCCACACACGAGCTGCAGAACCTGCTGTACGACCAGAACTCGGGTCCGCTGATCGCTTCAGCGCTGAAGTTGGCTCCGTCGAAGAGTCGACGTAAACTGGCGGAAAAGATTCTTCAGTGGGAGGACGAGGATGCATGCGAACGCGGATTCTACGAGTTGGCGGCTGATGCTGTGACCAGTCACTTGCTGGAGGCTTTATTTGAGAGCGCCAGCGACAAGTTTTTCACAAAGGTGTTTGGGCGCTGTGTCCGTGGCAAGATGCTGCAGCTTGCGCAGCACAACATTGCCAACTACGTGGTCCAGCATGCCATCAAGCTCGTGCGCACCGAGGCACTGGCGCTAGAAGTGCTGGAGGAACTGGAGGCTTCGCTGTGGACGCTCCTGACCATGGGCCGACCTGGTGTTATCTGGCGCGTGGTAGAGATGTGTGTTAAGTTCAAACTGCACCAGAAGGAGGTGTTTGAGGCGCTTGTCAACGCTGTGGCTAAGCAGGAGAGCAAGAAGCCAGAAGCAGTTCGTAAGAATTTTGTGGCATCGCTTCTTAGTGTGCAGCTGGCAGCATCCGCTACGTCTGCCAAGGTTCAGCTGAACGTCATGGGCGCCAAGATTATCGAACAGATGCAGCAGTTCGAGGCTGGTGAGTACTTGACGCCGCTGTACAAGGGCATTCTCTCGTTTAATTCTGTGCAGCTTATGGCTCTGGCCAAGGACTCCACTGGTAGTCGCTCCGTGGTGGAGCCTATCTGGGAATCTAAGGAGCCGACTACGGCGTGGGTGCAGGAGGAGCTGTACGAGCGATTTGTGGGCAAGTTCGGAACGCTGGCTATGGATCGTCTGGGTGCTTTCTCGGTGATGAAATGCTACGAAGACCTGCCGCTAGATAAGAAGGAGGCTGTCGTGCACGAACTGCTGGCAGTGGAGACGCAGCTCAGCGGTAGCCACTTCTCACAGCTCGTGATGAACACGTGCCACCTATTCGAGTACAAGCAGAGTCGCGAGAAGTGGGAGGCACTCTACACAAAGCAGCAGAAGATCGCCGATCTGTTCAAGGATGTTGTGGAAGATGACGAGGCTGCTGAGGAAGAATCAAAGACCAAAAAAAGGCACAAGAAGGACAAGAAGTCCAAGAAGCGCAAAGCTACTCAGCTCACGGAGGAGGAGGCTGAACAGCGGAAGGAGGAGGTTGCTAAAAGTGCCGATGTGGCTATGATTATGGACGCGCTGCGAAGTGGCGCTGTCGGCAAGGACAAAAAGACCAAGAAGAGCAAGAAGCGTAGGAGTGATGAAAACTAAATGCTAGTTGGTGATGCACATTGGTAAATCGGATAGACCCTTGTCAGAACAATAGAGATGACTCCTTACGTGTGAACAACTCGTTTCATTAACATGAATCTGTTTAGGTTCCTAATCAACTATCGTTCTCGACTTCTCCAGCATCGTGGAGGCTCCAAGGCTCCAAGGCTCCATGCGTATTTGAGTCTTTGTCTATGGCCATTCTCGTCTCGCTCAGCTCGCTTTACACCTTGCGATAGCTTAAGCGGAACCTACCATACTCTCCCCAGGGAGCAATAGGTCCATCACGAGGCGCACCGGCAGCATGGTACCGCCTCGCGCTGGCCTTTTCGACTGACTTGCGCTTGGCACGGAGCGACATCTCTCCGACGTAAGGAATTTCTTCCGCTGTGAATGTACTTGGCCCTGTAGTCACCAGAATGTCACCGCCGACAGACAGCCCACCATTTTTGTGCCACTCGACACATGTGCGTACATGATACGATGGAGTGCCTTCCTCCAGCGACCAGTTAAATACCTCGAAGCGCATAACCAACTGGCCCGGTCCCTCGATGCGCATTTCACCGAAGTAGTCTCCGAAAGCCCCCTCCCCGGCGCACGAGGAGATCCCATTCGGAAACATACGAAACACGCGATCATTTCCGTCAAGCACCAGGTGCGTACAGTCAAGTCGTCCAGCCAGACCTTGCGGCGCTCGAACTCGAATAGAACTCTCTCGAACGTCAATCGCTACCTCAAATCGGACAATTTGCGAGATAAGCTCGACTATCGAGAACAGCGATACATCTGGTACTCTGGGATCAGCATTAATCTTGCGGCCAGGAGAAGGGCTTACTTCATTAATATCCCATTGGACATCATCCATGTCCAAGAGCCATTCTCCGTTCCAGTTGCGCTCGATAGCATTGTGAGGAGGAAACGCCGTCATGAAAGCGGCGTTCCGCTCGAGAGACTGCAAATGCCCCGGCAAGCTTGTAGCGCCAATGTATGTATCGCGCATCTGTGCGACAAATGTGTTCCATCCAGCAAAGCTTTGACCACTCAAGATCCGCCGCACGAGTGGGCGTCGATCGTGAAAGCATTCGTGCGAATAAACCGCTGCAATTAGCTCCTCTGCCACGTTGGACAAGCTGCGTAGGGTAGTGGCCGCAAATACTTCCGCGTTCAAATGGTCCTCAAGTTCACGCAGGAATTGAAGAAAACATGAACGCATTGCCGTCTTGTCCAGCACAAACGAGGCGTTCTGGCGGAAAAACGCGCGTACCCAGCGGCGCGTCTCGCGAGAAAATAGCCACAACACAGTCTGCGAGGCTACTCGAAGCAAAGGCTCCATTTCAACTGGTAGTGTAGCGCCTCCAGCAGCACGCAAATGTCCCTCTGTGCGAGCATGTTCAAGCAAGATCCGTGAAAAGCAATTCATTTTGTTTGCTTTCTTCGCACTCGTCGTCGATGCGTCCAGCATCTTGTGCTCGACCATGTGTAGGAGCTCGTCGACAAAAGGCGCGTAAATCCTCACTGGCGCCCAGCGGACGAACGCGAGAAGCAGCGCCATATTCTTGGACACAGCCACGGCCGACGCATTTGCGTGTTCCCAGAACAGCTTGTCTTCAAGCGGGTGTATGCTTCTCGGTTCACTCGATCTTGCCAAAGAAACCCGACGACGCCTCTTTGCCTCTACTTCGTATACTTCAGCTCTTCGTGGCGAAGCTTTTGCAGCCCACCCGGTATCGCCCCGTTCACGAGCGATTGGCATCACACTTGCATTGTGTCCCGGCGGATAAACACCGCGTTGATGCATCTGGTCGGGCACGCCCATAGCCCGCAGAGTGCTTGGCGATGCACCTCCCAGTGATCCACCCCTCACATGCTGTGAAATCTGTCCCTTGGCGAATTGCGCTGCATGCGCAGCTTGCAACTGATCCAGTGGTGCTCGTCGGTACGAAATTACCGTAAACTCGGGCGACGTCACCACATGCACCACTCGGTACAACTGCGTGAACGCCTCTTGACTGGCAATGGTCGTGAAATTATCATCCATATCCACGGCCACACGCTCCACCACGTACGCTTTCAGCGTGTGTTTCATGAGTCTCTGCGCCTTGTTGGCCCCACTCTCCCAGTCGTAGTACCATCTGGAGCACCCTTTGCTGTTCAAATGGAACACCAAAGGCTTCTCCTCGTCCGGAGACGCATCGGGCGCTCGGGTCATGACCACCATCCCGGACGGCCGGTCCAGCACCCCGGCGATCCACTGGCCGTCCAGGTTGGTCTCCGTCTGCACGCGCCGCTGGATCTTGCCCACTTCGACGCATTCCCCTGTACGGAGACTCACGTCGCTGACCGCCTCGAAGCGAGCAAAGACCGACAGCACCTCGCTAGGCGCGGGCTCTGGCGGGGCGGTTCCGGCCGCGCGTTCCGCTAGTCGAATGCTCACGCTCAGTGACGAGCCGCAGTAGCTGCGGTCAATGTGCTCGGGGCAGCAGTGCGGGAAGCAGCGCAGGATCTTCAGGCCCTTGGTGCGGTTGCTCCTGGGGGCACAAGTTGAAGTGCGTGACAAGTTAAGTAAAAAGGTTCGAGATATGGTTAGGTGAATGCCTTGAAAATAATAAGAATGTTTGCGAGCGCGGGACAGCGCCTCGCAATTACAGCGCCGTACCGCTTGTACTCGGCCTGGAAGAGCTGCTCGTGGTCGCACTCGAGGCGGGAGAAGCTGCCGGCGGCCACGCGCAGCGGCGGCGACGGCGCCAACATCGCGGCGTGCTGGTGTCTGGCTCTTGCGGGTCTCTCGGCGTCTCTCTGACACTGAGGAAGCCGAGGACAGAGGGTCCCTTGTCGTTGCTGGATTGCGACCGAGTTGCGCAAACGGGGGGCAAGCTGGACGTGGGTAGACCACACACTTACTGAGTAAGCCGTTCAGAGACGTGCCTTTTAACCCGCGCAGGAAGATATATGGAAAGAATGAGCGAAGGAGAGAATAGAGAGAAGGCCTCTTTGCCTGACCAGAAGTTGCTGCCGTGTTGCTCCTTGGCGCGCGGGTTGTCGCAGGAGCTATTCTTGTCCTCTGGCGTTATGGACAGACCTGTAATTTACGGGGTCAAGCATCCGCGGCTGATACAGTATCATACGTGTGTTTCTCCGGAGGTTGTCACCCTGGAGAGGGCATTTGACGTAGCTGTAGCTGCTTGAGCCATGCTCATCGCTATTAGCGACTCGCTAGTATCGACTCCAGCTGTCTCGCGACTCTCTAATCGTCTGGTGTGCATGCGTGTGTCCGTTAGGAGCGTTCAAAGGCTGCTACGGGACTAGCGGAGGCGGGCCGTACACTGCCGCAGCACCGAAGCGCTGCCCAGGCATCGCAAATCGCGGGAAGGCGATGTCGGAGATGACGCACTGGCGGCGTGATTGGTCGGAGGACACACTTTCGGTTCTCGTACTTTCGGGGCTCGTGTAGGGCTATCCACTGCCCTGCGAGTTGAAGTCGACGGTGGCGTCGAACTTTTGGGCTAAGCGTGAGGGACATATCTTGCGGGACTTTACGGTGGGGGCTATACCTTGCTGTGTCGGCGTAAAGTAGGTCGGTCGCAGACAACGGTCACCTGCTCGAAGGGCTAAGACTGTTTTGACTGTGGTGAGCTCGTGCAGCGTCGATGCTAGGCGTAGACCGACCGCTAATCGATGCAGCCTGCATAGAACCAAACATCCCAGCAGTTTGGGGAGGCCAACCGGCATATCATTCGAGGAAATGTGAAAGTTAGACGGTTTGTCGGATCTACCTACCCCACAGCAGTTTCCCGCAAGACTCAAAAGCTGCAGCTAGTCATTGAATGACACAGTCAAGCCGATCCACGAAACACAGTCAACACGTTGTACTGGAGAAGCTTCAAGGACCACGCGGCGGCAGAATCCCACACGTGAGATTTTAACCTTTCGGTGGAGGAAGTTGACAGTGCAGGTGGCGCCAGAATGACTTGGCTCAAGTGGCTCGAGCAATAAGACTCTACGGAAGCCACGAAAGGTAAGCAGCAATTTCCATAGCGCTTGTTTGAGAGCTGACCCAAGAAAAAAATGGGTCGAGAGTGCGAAGTCGTGGTTAGGCAGCGGGATCGAGTGGTGCAAACAGTCGACGTGAGCCTACTACGTAAAACTGATCGAGCCCGTCGACTTCCGGGAGGTGATGAAGTAATGAAAATGGACACTGGAATCGTGATTGATGTAAACCGCCCACTGCTGTGAAAGGCAAATTCAGTCTTCATGCGAGAGGTCCGAAGCCAGGCTGAGCCCACAATGGATATAGCTTGCTACATTGACCGAAAGAAGGAAGCAAATCCACAGCCAAGGATGAGGGGAAATATGGCTTTTCGTCCACGTTTGCTCCTACCGGTGGCAATGCTCTAATGGACCGATTCCCATAGCCATCCGAATCCCAGATAACAATATAACCATGCGAAGAAAAGGCAGGAATAAATCTTGGAGCCAATAATATCTGAAAGGGGGGGGGGTACCCCCCCCTTTTTTTCAGATTATGGAAATGCCCTTTCTCGACTAGTGGCAAATCTATCGCGATCCAGTGGACGGCATGATATAATTCACACACCTGATTTGAAGCCGCTGAGTTATCAATACTTTGCCCGTGAAGTTACAACTGTGGTTTTTGTGCCAGCTTTTAGGTATGCTGTGCGGTGCGGTAGCGACTCCCAAAACATCGTTGGAAGCTGAACGCATGGCATTTACCACTGGCGGGTGCATACATCGCCTCCAGTTTCGAGCACGTACGCTAGTATTAGCTACTTCGACGTGTCCGAACCGTTAGACGCTTCACTCAAGGCGAGCTTCCCATTTTTTTGAGCTGCTAGCTGTCATGGTTCAAGTTATAAGTCTCGCTAAGCTGGATAAACACGACGTCCGGGTAAAAGGTTGCGAAGAGAGCGTACGCTCCGCTGAGTGCCTAACTTCTTCGAAGATGGTATGCGAGGCAGGTAACTCGGCTCTCTTTTCTAATGATATTATCAACTGGCGGGTTGTTGGGTATTGATGCATCGCTGGTGTTGCGACGCGAACTGACGGACCTCCTTGATATTTCTGCCGCCGTGCCATGCAAGACGCTGTCAGATCTCGTTGCAGATCAGATGCGAATACCTGTTTCAATTGGAAAGAAGATTTCGAGGATTGTAAACCAAGATGAATGAATCACCATGGACTCGCAACACAATTTCAAACCTGCTCGTCGATATCGTCCCTCAACTACAGAATGGTGGGAATTAATGCGGCAGCTTGGTGGCACAGAAACGCTCAGTCAACGAGCTGCCAACTTCCTCTGCTACATGCCAGAGCACCAAGCCTTCTGGTTGCTTGTGGCATGCCTGAATCACAAACGGTATGGACTGGCAGATCTCTACCGGCCACGCATGCCGAAGGTGCCCGAGGTGACTTTCGTCTTTCAGGGGCTCTTCAATCAGCTCATGCCACAGCTCTGGGCCACCTCGAAAACGAAGATTTGCATCCGACCATGTACCTCATCCAGTGGTTCCTCACTCTCCTCACGTACAATTTCTCTTTCGAGTTTGTCGCTCGAGTCTGAGATTCCTTCCTACAGGAGGGATGGAAGATCATCTATCGTGTCGCGCTGGCACTGCTGAAAATCTCGCAGAGTAAGTTTGTGTTTCTAGGAGTGAAATTCCACATGAGCACCGTGCTAACCTCGTGTTGTCTTGCTGCTCTGCAGTGATGACGACACCGCGGCAATCAGATAAAGCGCTAGGCAGTCAACCCGTGATCCTCACCGGACACCTCACTCCGTTGCGCTGGTCCGTACTTGCTACTACATATTTGCGCACTTCGATGCGATATTATCTGCTAGATTTCGGCTCTCTGGGTCTCTGGCAAAACTGTTCCACCTATCTGACTGGTTACACCTTGATGTAGCTTAAGCGAAACCTACCGAGCTCTTCCCACGCTGTAGCGGCGGCAAAATTGCTTACTGTAGCGTTTTTGCATATACGTTGCCTCTTCACATGGGCCTTGGCCACGGCCCCGCGCTTGCTTCGCAGCGACATCTCTCCGAGAAATGAAGTCTCTTCTGGTGTAAAGACTTCTGGTGTAGCTGGTATCAACACATCCCCGCTAATGCACAGTCGTCGGGCCCGCCAGCAGTCGATGTGGGTGCGCATATTGTAAGAGGACCCGCCTTCCGGTGCGGACCAGTTGAAGAACTGCAGATATATCACGAGCCGCTCGGGTCGCTCAACGCGCATATCACCAATGTAGTTCCCGTACGCCTCCGCCTCCGTTGCCGACGCCATCCCGTTGGAGAACTGCGAGAAAACGCGCTTCTTTCCGTCGAGCACCACACGCATACACCCCAGAGGATTCGAAATGCTCTGGGTCGACCGTATGTGTAGTGTGCATGCTTGCACGTCGATGGCCACCTCGAGACGTACCATTTGGGATATGATCTCGAACACGTTGAGCAGTGAGAACACGCGTTTGGCGTCGCCAATTGAGCTGTTCGTGGCATCACCATCGCCTCTGTCTGCTTTCATGGCTTAGTCGCTGAATTTCCATCCGGCTTCGTCCACTCCCAGAAGCCACTCAGCATTCCAGTCGCGCTCGATGAAGTTTTGGGGTTGGTGCGCACGAGCGAAATTCATACTGGGGCGATTATTCGCCAGCGCACGCGGCACACGAGGCTCCGTTGACATGCCGATGTATGTTTCACGCATCTGTGCCACGAATGCGGTCCAGCCTGCAACGTTGTGTCGCTCAGAATTTCGCGCACTTGTAGTCGCCGCGCGCGGAAGTACGGGTAGGCGTACACGGCCGCGATTACTTCTTCAGCCGCGTTCGCAAGGGTGTGCAGCTCCGTGCGTGCGAATACTTGTGTGTCCAGGCGGGTTTGTAGCTCCTGTACGAGCAGCACGAAGCACGCATCTCGTGCTTGTCGAGAACGGACCCGGCGTATTGGCGGAAGAACGCGCGCACCCAATGACGCGTGTCGGCCGAAAACCACCACTGTGTAGCTTGAGATAGCGCACGTAGTAGGGGTTCTAGTTCCTCCGGAAGATCCATACTAGTCTTGTCCTCTCCGAAGAAAAACGTTGTTCCGACGCTTGAACCCGCTTGGTCGAATAGAAGCCGCGAAAAGCAGTTGAGTTTGCTGATCTCGCTTGATGCAGACTCTTTTACACTCTGATGAACCAGGCGCACAGCCTCGTCAACAAATGACGCATATGCACATAAAGGCGTCCAGCGGATGAACGCGTACACAAGCGCTAGATCGCTCGATACAGACAAACTAGTCGAATTTGTGTACGCCCATCGCAGTTTGTCGTCCAGAACGGCTGAAGTCTCCGTCGATAGGTCAGGTGGCGGAGAATAAAACGATATCCGCTGGCGCTTGTCCCTGCGAGTTTCGCTGTACGAAAGCTCCGACTCCGCAGTCGCAGGCTGGGAGTGGGTACTTGTGCTGCCAGGCGCACACAAATTCTGTGAGTGCGCTCTATCTAAGTTTCTGGCAGGATGACATGCAGTCTCGGTAAATGCTAAACCTTCCGAGGCCTAGATGCCCATCTGACGTGTTGAGTCCAGGGCTGCCTGACACTGCTCCAATGGCGCCCGCCTGTACGACATGACCCTAAACTCGAGCGATGTCACGACGTGAAGTACGCGGTACAGCTGCGTTTGCGCGTGACGACCCGTGGACGCTGTGAAGTTGCCGTCCTTGTCGATGGCGCAGCGCTCGAAGATGTATGCCTTGAGGA
>LGTU01000272.1:0-37368 GCA_001314425.1 Phytophthora pluvialis
TTGTCGCTCATGCTGAAACCGACAGTTTGTATGCCAGGCCTGCCAAGGGCGTTGTAATCGTAGGTGTTAGCACAAGTAGCGGCTTGCCCTGCATACTAAGAGCAACATATCTAAACAGCAACTCTCAACTCACCCTACAAGTCGAGATATTGAATAATGTATGCCCCAAAATGGGGGTCCTAATGATTTGGCGCGCACGGTAATATAAGTAAGATGACTCCTTACGCTCTGAGGGTATCGATTGGCTGTCTGGTTAGAAACACTAGCTGGGCATTAGAAACGATTAAACCTATTCTCCTTGTAAAATAATGTTATGAAAAAAAACTGCCGTGTAATGTGCTAAATATCACTACTCTCCTCGACCTGTTGCTGTTCAATTCGGCGCCCCCGTCGGGGCTTGCAATTGGCAGTTCGGTGGATACCTAACGGCATGTTTAATCCGATGGTTTTGTGAGACGAAGGCGATGATGTTGAGGCTGTCGTGTCCACGTCTTTCGAGGTGCAAAGTCTCCGATGCTGAGATATCGGAAAGTGGTGGCCTTGAAAGTTCAGAATTTCGAGAAGGCAAGCGAACAGCTCGGAGCTTGACGCCTGTTGTCGCGCGCTCGAAGCGAAGCAGAAGCGCTCCAGCGCCATGAATTCAATTCATTCCTCGAATTGTCGGTGGCGATCCCGGTGGCGCCAGACACCTTCGCAATGGCCTGTCGATGTAGTCGCGGCACACCTCACCTAAAGTACAGGAACGCGCTCACACTGCAGCGCACTGAACAGCGATGCGTACAGCTACTACAAGTCAAGATCACTACAATTTACTATGGTACTAAAATACAATCGCATCGTTTTCAAAAGGGTATTGAATATTGCTTTCATGCAATTACGATCCGTACGCGCTGCAGAAACATCCGGCGCGGGAGACCAGGTCTCTCCATTCACGAGTCAGCGCCGCCAAGCTTCTGCATCACACTCGCATTCGACCGCTTGGCAGGAGAGGGAAGAGAACGAGAACGTCGGACTAGCAGCAGCGCTAACAGTACAGTGAACGATATGCAGGTGTCGGCCGCGATCTCGTTCGTAGCGGCGGCGGTGGCCGTCGTGAACGCCGACAGCTTCACCGCCGAGGACCAGGCCGTCTGGGTCGACCGCCACAACTACTTCCGCACCACGGGCCTCCCCTGGTCGGCGGGGGACATGCGCCGCGTCGGGTGGAGCTCCGACCTGGCCACGACCGCCGCCGCCACGGCCGCCAAGTGCTCGGCCACCACCGCAGCAGGCGTCAACGCGTACCAGTCGGCGGCCAGCAACTCGTCGGCCGTCGTCGACGAGGCCATCCAGCAGTGGGTCGTCGAGACGTCCATGACGACGCTCAAGACGCTGGCCCAGCCCGGCGCCTCCGGCGTGGACGTCGGCACGGGCACCTACAACGCCTACTCGCAGGTGCTGTGGGCCTCGACCACCAGCGTCGGGTGCGCCACGGCCAGCTGCTCCGGCGGCGACCTGGTCGTGTGCGAGTACTCGCCCGCAGGCAACGACGGGTCCTCGGCCTGGTACGTCCACGCCGACACCGCCTCGGACTGTCCGTCCGGCACGACGGCGCAGACGGGGCTGTGCCTCGTGGAGGGAGACGCGGCCAACGACCAGATCGCCGCCATTTCGGCGGGCAAGCTGACCTACGAGGTGTATCCGGCCTATGTGGCCGACATGCAGACGGTCTTGATCGAGGCGGCGCGTGCCATCGCTAACGGCGCGACTTCCAACGCGACGCGATCGACCACTCAGGCCACGACCGCGACGACGGCTACGCCTACGGCAACCACGGCTGCGCCGACTTCTACGACAGCTACTCCTACGGCCACGACGGCCGCGCCCACCTCGTCGTCCAAGGAGACGCCTTCGTCCAAGGAGACGTCTTCGTCCAAGGAGACATCTTCGTCCAAGGAGACGTTTTCGTCCAAGGAGGACAGCAGTGGTGCTACTAAGACCGGCTCGTCGAAGAAGACCACGGCTTCCTCGTCGTCGGACACCAGCTCGAGTGCCAAGTCGAGCACGGATTCGTCGGCGGACTCCTCGACAAAGCAGAGCTCGCAGACGACGGCCTCGAACTCCGACGAGTCGGCCCCCGGCACGGTCAAGGCGAGCTCGGACAATGGATCGACCTTTACGAACCAGGAAACGTCGACGACGACGGGATCGTCGACGCAGCAGACATCGGGGAGCACTAGTGCCACCAACACGGCCAACACTGAGAGCAAGACGGCCTCGACCACTGCTTCCAGCTCGGGTGGGGCGACTAGCATCAACAATCAGTCCAGCACGAAGTCTGGCGGTGGTATCTCTGCTGCCGGTTTGGCCGGTATTATCGTTCTTGCCATTGTCGGTATTGCTGCATTCGGAGTGGTCATGAGCTACAAGAGGAACCAGCAGCGGCAGCGCGAGATCATGCGCGACGGCGGCATCCGGATCATTTAAACTAGAGCAGTGGCGTGCCCAAGATGGAGTCATACGTAAATCGAGTTCGAGTTAGCACACTCAACCAGTCTTGATGCCAGCCTTAGCGTGAGGAAGGAGGACGCCAAGTGCTGTAGTCGAGACTGCTGTCGTGGAGTCTAGTTCAGTGCAGTCAATCCAGTTTTGTTCATGTTTGCTAAAATGGAGTATGGTGTACGCTGGTTAACTGGTCTGTTCACGGCTCTTCTTCTTGTGCTCAACGGGCACTGCAATGGCCAGAGGTACATCAGCGGAGATACTAGTTCAGTAAATGCTCGCGCCGCCTGAAAACTTGGAGGTGCACCTTCACTTTATCTTGCACACACATGTACCAGCACTTTACGACCGTAAAATCTCGCTATAGCTAGCCTGAGTAAAACCTTTCATGCACTGCGGGTACTCTCTTTTACTTTAAATTTGTTGATACAGTATGCGTTGCATCCACCCAGTCGAGTGTAGTGGTGAGTCAGCCACTCGTGATATTATCTCGATTTTAACAAAGTGTCAAATTCTACCGGCACGCCCAACAGGCAACGGGAACTTGCGGCTTTGAGGTGATAACGGCAACTTCGCTCGCTTGCATTCTGCTAACCTAGCGGCGTCGCCATTGTCTTGCACTACATGCATCGGTAGCCAAGTGCCTGTCCTATAAGACGGCCTCAACCTCAATCGACAGTCGCGCGAATCATCTCATGCCGCCTTCGTGTCGGTTAGAGCAATAACAAGTGATGGTCACATGCCTTACGACTTTTACCGGATACCTTCGCACTGGTTTCGAGCGACTCGACTCGAGCGAAACAGGCAGAATACAGTTTGGCGTTCCAATGGAGCATCCCGGTGCGGGCATCACGCTACGAGATCGTCGCGACGAGTGGATCTTCGGGACGTCAGGCTCTGTAGAATCTACAGAGCCTGACGTCCCGTGTAGAAGGGTCGGAGGAATGGACCACCGTGGCACGATTCAGAGCAACAAACTTAGTTTGTCAAACTATGGCTTCGATTCGGTTTGCCCCCGGCCAAAGTCGCAGGATTTGCGGTGCCTAAAAACGGACGGGAAAAGAAACGAGGAAGTGCAGGTCATGTGGACAGTCCGTTCGCGACGCCCCGAGCGCTTCACTCTCCGTTCTATCGATCGTGCTGTAGGTCGCATCGAAAACTCGACCGCGAGCGGGTCTCAGTAGTATTTCTTAGGCAACATGAAGGGGTCAACACTGCTCTCGGTCACGGCAGCTGCGGTTGCGGCCGTCAACGCCGAAAGCTACAGCGAACTGGACCAGGCCATCTGGATCGACCGCCACAACTACTTCCGCACGACGGGTTTGCCATGGTCGGCCGGCAACATGCGTCGCATTGGATGGGAGGCCGACCTGGCGACCAAAGCTGCCTCCACTGCCGCCAAGTGCTCGGCCGCTACAGGGAAAGGGGTGAACGCGTTCCAGTCGTCGACAACAAACGCGTCCTTGGCACTCGGCGAGGCCATTCAGCAGTGGGTCGTGGAAACGGGCGTGTCGACTATAAAGACCATGGCTCAGCCGGGTTCTAGCGGATTGGACGTGGGCACGGGCGTCTACAACGCGTACTCGCAGATACTATGGGCGTCGACGACAGGCGTTGGCTGTGCGACGGCGACCTGTTCTGGAGGGGAATTGGTGGTGTGCGAGTACTCTCCTGCAGGAAATGACGGGAAGTCTGCCTGGTACAACCACGCACCCCAAGCCTCTGAATGCCCGGATGGAACCATTGCGTCCAGCGACCTTTGCATCGACGAGGGGAACGATGCGAACAACCAAATCGCGCCGATTCCTGCAGGAAACTACACTTACCAGATGTACCCGTCCTTCGTCGCGGATATCCAATCCATTCTGCTCAATTCCGCTCGAGACATCGCCAACGGATCTGTTCCTCCGACGACACAGTCAAGTAACAATTCGACATCCACGACACCGGAGACTACCACAGCGACACCTACTGCAGGCAAGGAGACGTCATCACAGACGGTCTCCAGCAGCGGCAGTTCCGTATCGGAATCGTTAATGAAACACGAAGCGTCGAAGAAGACTACAGCCACGAAATCATCAGCGTCATCTGCGTCGCTGGCAACGCAAGATGACGGCACTGAAGGCCCAGGAACAGTGAAGGCGAGCTCAGACACTGGCTCAACTTTTCAGAACGCTGCCAAGTCGCCGGCAGTACAGGAAGCCAGCACGTCGGACAGCAAGGCCACCAAGGAACAGACAGAGTCTCTGACGACCAGCACCGGAGAGGAGACAGGGTTAGCCTCGCAAGGGATGTCCACGCTAGGACTGGTGAGCATGTTCATTTTGGGTATTGCAGCGGTGGCCGGCATCGTCATGTTCGTGCACTACCGCGTGTCGACAAAGCGCCAGCACGATATCCTTCTGGACGGCGGCATCCCCCAATAAATGGTTGGTACTGCCATCAAGCTTCTTCCTTACTCGTGCGTTCACTGACAGCGACTATGAATTGTCCCCGCTGCCACCTTTTCGACGTGCTTACTGTTCGATCAGTTTAGTAAATTCAATTGTTTTGCCTTAATTTGAAAGAAATGCAACATGTAGTAGCTGCGCTTACATGTATATATCAAAGGACTTGCAGCTTCTAGAGCAGATACTGCGGGCTATAATAGGATAGCATGAGCTTCGTCAACGGCCTGTATGATACCAGCGTTCGCTGTGGTGCATGGTCAGCGGATTTGCGAACTGACGATCAGGAGAACATCCGGAATACCTCATGGTGCCCATGCGCCGACGACAGCACGGGACCAGTCGTAAAACGAATGGGACTTCGGTACGGATCGTTCTCGGAGTTTAACCTGAACTTCAGCGCCGTGGAGTCATCGTCAGAGGAGACCGACGAGTCCGTGGACCTGGCGCGCTAGCGGCAAGAGAGCGTGATGCTGTTCGTAATCTAGCTATATCGCTCGCTGACCGTGCTGGTGATCAAGAAATTCTCCAAGATCAGTCTGGAGACCGGTGAGACGTCGACCGTCAATTTCACGCTTACGGCCGACGACTGGGGCGTGTACTACCCTCAGATTGGGCCACGGGCTCAAGAAGGTGGCGGAGGACTCGGACTTCGCGGTGGCCACGGACTGCGACGTGAATGTTGCACAAAGAGTGAATGTACTTCAAGCTGAAGTGATTCGTACTTAAACGGATAGCTGCTGTCTCGGGCGTTGTTTGTGGCATTCAGGGACGCGCCGCCGCCGAAGCTGAAGCCAAGTCCTGTAGTTCCACTCCGTCTGACTCTGAACCGCCATGTCCTGCGGATTCACACCGGACCTGGCCCGCATGCTGGAGCAGATGGCCGTGGAGAAGGAGCGCCACGCCGCGGAGACCCAGCAGATTTTAGTGGAGACGGAGCAGAATGTGGCGCGGGCCAAGTCGAAATTGTCAAAAGTCGAAGACAAACACCACAAACAGCAGGAAGAAGAAAACGCCTACGACTGGACCCGGACGTACGAGAAATGGGACGCGTGGGAGGACCCAGAGGAGCTCGCGAGGCAGGAGCAAGAGGCTCGAGAGCGCAGCGAGCGAGCGGCCAAGGCGCAGATGGGCTGCAACCACGACCACTCGGCCGTAAGATACGAGACGGAAATGGTATTATTTTGTGGCAAAACTTCTTATTTGTGGTATTTGTGGCCTCTCGACGTGTAGGAGCAAAAACTGATGGACATGACGACGCAGGAGAAGCTGGCCGCTTGTGACGAGTTCCGCGTGCTGGGCAACCTCTTCTTCAAGCACGGCCAGTACCAGAGAGCGGCGTTTCACTACCACAAGGCACTCGTGTATTTCGAGTACGTGTTCACAGATACCGATGAAGAAGAAGCACAGGCGGATTCGTTGAAGCTCAAGCTGCTGCTGAATTTTGCAGCCTGTCGACTCAAGACGATGCATCTGGATGATGCGGTGCACCATGCCAACCAGGCGCTCGAGATTAACCCAGACAATGTGAAGGCATTGTACCGTCGAGCACAGGCGTACAGACTGAAAGACGAGTTTGAGCTCGCGCGTGCGGACATCGGGCGTGCTATTGAGCTTTCGAAGGCTGCAGAGTCAGCAGATTTGCTTTTGATGCAAGAGAAGAAGCTGCTGCAGGCCAAAATGCTCGCGTACAAACTGAGGACGAAGCAGGTGTCGGCTGCGATGTTCGGCAATGGCGACAAGACCAAGGGGCCAGAACGCTCCAACGGTGGATACGTTCCCGGCCTTCGTGCTCCAGACACAAACACGATGGCGCTCAACTTGCTGAAGAGCTCCAACTCGGCTCCAACGTCGTCAAGCGATGACTTTCCGTGCTTGGACACCTGGCAGCCTTCAACTCGAGGCCTACAGGAACTTCAGACGTTGTTAACCAGCCTCGATGGATAGCTATGAGCGAAAGGTGAATGACGTAAAGAGAATTATATTCTATAGGTTGTACTATCGCAAGTAAGAGATGGGGAAATGAAGCCTCTGTCTCTGCGTTCACAAGTCGAGTGGATGAATCTAATCCTCGAACTTGAACGAGTTCGAGGCCATGCTGATGGCGCCACACATGTACGTCGCACGCTTGAGTTTGTTCTTGCCCTTGGTGAAGTCCTTGCCGCGCGTCTTCAGCAGCTTGTTGTTGGCCTTGACGCCGACACCGTCAACGCCAAAAGTTCCTTCGTAGCTGTTGTCACGGAGCGTGTCGTCCACAATCTTCTGCGACCAGAAGTCACCATCCACGCGCTGGAACGGGGTGCCCGCCGCCTTGGTCTGCGTGGCCACCTTCTCGATCTTCTTGGGCTGCCACTCCAGAGCGGCCTTGGCGGCCTGCTCACGACGCGCAGCCTCCTTCTTCTGAGCCTCCTCATCCTTCGACGAGTCCGAGTCCGAGTCGGAATCGGAATCCGAAGAGTCCGACGAGTCCGACGAGTCATCGTCCGACGACGAGCTGTCATCCGAGCTGGACTCGGCGTCGCGCTTCGCATTTTTGCTCTTCTTCTCGGCAGCAGGAGCCTCCGCCTTGCGCTTGTTGAGCTTGGGCTTCTCCTCCTCCTCGTCCGAAGAGTCCGACGAATCCAACGAGTCGTCCGAGCTGGACGAGTCAGCCTTGGCCTTCTTCTTATCGGCAGGAGCAGCTTTCTTGGCCGGCTTTTCCTTTTCCTCGTCCGACGAATCGTCCGAGTCGGACGAGTCATCCGAGCTTGACTCCTCCTTTTTAGCGGCAGCAGCCTTTCTGGCGGCAGGCTTCTTCTCCTCCTCCTCGGACTCATCATCCGAGTCCGACGAGTCCGAGCTGGAAGACTCCTCTTTCTTCGCTGTAGCAGCCTTGGCCTTGGCCTTTGGCTCTTCCTCACTGCTGCTGCTGCTACTGGACGTGACCTTCTTGGCCGCCTTCTTCTTCTTCTCCTTCTCGTCCTCGGACGAGTCGGAACTGTCGCTGGAGCGAGAGCTGCCGCTCTCGCTCTTCTTCTTCTTCGTCTTCACGGCCGCCTCCACCACCGAGGCGGCCGGCACCTTGGCCTTCTTCATGGCCTTCAGGTTGTGCGTCAGGTAGAAGCTGTACACCTCCAGCAGGTCGTGCTCGCTCGTGAAGGCCTTGGGCTGCAGCTTGGCCTCTTTGGCCAGCGCGGCCGCCGACTTCTTGAGGCCGGCGCCGGTCAGCAGCGCGTGCACCAGCGGGAAAACGTCGCTGGCCACCACCATGTCGGATCGGAGCGAAGAGTTCGGAAGGTGTCGGTCAAGGCCCAATGCGGAGTGTCAATAACGTCTGGCCATCGGATGCGTGTCGCCCCAATGGCGGTTGGTGACGAGCTCTCTTCGCTCTGATTGGCTCTTTGACCTTGTGGATTCAGATTAAGTACGACTATTCCGAGACTCGTACTTAAAAGGGAAAACCGCCTGACCGCCACAGCGGCGAGATGCGGGGCACAAAGAGCTGTGATGGATACAGGCAGATGCACGTTCGCCTCCCCCTAATGCATATTACTATGCATGTAGCGACAACGCTGGACGAAAGCGCGGATCGTGCTGTGACGGATTTATAACCAATCATTTGCGATCTCCAAACCTGTGATAAACGATAAAAAAAAATTAAGTTGAAGTGGGTTGGCTCGATCTACTACAGATATGCAACGAACGAAACACTGCATATACAACGAGGGCTACAAGCGCAGTTTGGGTGGCTGCAACGAAACCAGAAATGGGCAGGCCACTCTAGTTTCGATTTGTCCATTAGTTAATAGAAGTAGATGTTTATCATCTTCTTGGAAATTCGTGGAAGGTCTACAGTACTCTTGGCGGCGCCACGCCTCAACCCCGCTTAAACTGCTGTAGCAGACGTGGCCACGGTCTGGGCGCCACTACAGTCTTCTTCGTACGAGTTACATTCTCGGCAGTGTACGTACTTTCAGCAGCGATCATCTTTCTTTTTTCGGTAGCATCCGCGCTATTCTCTTTTGAGGCAATTCCGGGACCGGCAACATGACGGCTGGGGAGGGTGTTGAATCGAGAGGAGCCAACTTGAAATGCTGGTATTGCAGGTCGGTTTGGAGGTGATTGTGGACTTCACTTTCATCTGATGATCGGAATTGAGTTTCACCACGCTAAAACATGTTTTTTCTTCTTCTTCTTGTGGCGATGTTTGGTAGCTGCGGCAACGAATAGATATGGGTCGAGTAGTTTCAGCTAGATTGAGTTTTTTCCCACGAGAGAGGTAGATATTTTACTAGAGTTAAGAGCGACGCTCATTACGGTTAAGATAAAAAACTTGGACGCCAGAGGCTATTTTGAAAAAAGGCAACGAAGATAGTGATGTCTTGTCGATCAGTCATGAATCGCATCAGTGTAGCTCGTGATGTGGGCGTGGAAACATTTGAGCTGCCTGATGATGATGGATACACGCATTCTTTCAAACGAATCGTAGTCCAATAGGCGCCAAAGCACTCGTCAACCTGAGCACTTGTCTCCCATCAAACGCCGTCTTTGCAGGCGTACAACACGGATCACAGTGCTGAAAATACAAGATATTGTTGTTCGCAACACGGTTCGGAAGTATCGTTGGAGCGTGGATCCCGAGTGTAGTTTTTGCGGGAAGATGGTAAACTGACCAGTCAAGAAACGACCTCACGGCGGCGAACTCGATGTGGTAGCATCACGTTCTGCACGGTCGTTTTTGCTGCGTGTGCCGTAGGAATGCCTCCACATCTCAAGACCAACGCTCGTTTTGCTTAAAGAAACTCGGTCCCGCAACAGCTATTTACTTTGGAGCCACAGTAGGCATCATTTTCGCGTTCATCGGCCTCGGTGCTTCTTTGTTTTCGATTGTTCCCAGCATGTTCAAGTACAAGATGGAATGCTACACTTTCGGCTTTAATCCCTGAGTACATTTCCATCGGATGTTCAGCTTCGATTCTCTTTTTACGGGGAACCTCTACTCTATTCGCTGTTGCAACAATCAGGAACGACAAAGACAGCAGATCAGAATATTCTGGCGTGGAGGGGGGCCAACTTAGGATACTGGCGTTCATCGTGGATGCCAAGAAGCTGGGATCGTTTCTTGCTGGGATTTTCATGATCGCTGCGGTAATACATAGCGCCGTATCGATTCGTATCTACTTTAGTTGGTGTCCCATGTAAGTAGAAAACTTGTCTTCATGCATGGTTGCCTCAGCGAGCAAGCTATCACGAAGTATCTAGCTTCTTAAAAGGTTATTTCTAATACATGTATTATACTTATTCTAGCGCGGGAAGGCGACTTTGGTAACGATGTCAAGCAATTTATCGCAGGCTATTTTCAAGAACGTAAAAAATAGCTCCATCGTGTCTCGATTTCAATTATTTCCAAGCAGTCACTGATTCACCCATGGATCCCAGCCGTGCAGTTCGTGATCACACTGTGTACGGTTGGCAAGGGCCAGTAGCTGTCGATGAGCAATCCTCGGCACGAGTTTTTCATGTCCGGCAACAGTCAATGGCCGCCGATCAAAGTTATTCGGCGGTCGACGATTGGCACCAAGTGTTTCGGCGCATTTGCAGTCGGACGACATGGATTACAGCCCTGAAAATGCAGGCTCTGGTCATTCGAAATGCTGCTGGAAGTATTGCATGCGCGTGGATCCCAAGTGCTTGCTGTGCTCTGGGAAACATTTTCTCGGGAAAATGGTATACAGAGCAGTCCCGAAGTGAATTGATGTTGGCAAACTGCGTGTGGGGCGCCATCACCTTCTGCACCGTTGTGTTTGCTTCGTTTCTACTGCAGCTTCTTTCGTTCCACTTCGTCAATGGTCGGACAAGCGTCTGGTTTTGCTTCAAACAACTTGTACGCGCTACGGCCCGCTACTTTGGAGCCACGCTTGGGGTCATTTTTGCGTTCAACTGCCTTATTGCGTACTTGTCTTCGATCACACCCAGCCTATTCAAGTATAAAATCGACTGCTATGTGGATACCATTGCGCTCATAGGATATGTCGCTGGAATTGGCCGTGCAGTGCTCAAAATCTACCAAGAAGAAACGCGCCAAGGACGCGATGGCCTGCAGCGAAAAAGGCAACAGCGCAAACGATCTCAAGTGCTGCCAACCGAACACGTTGCCCCGCTTCCTGTACGGCGCTTGGCGTTGCAAGAACCATCTCAATCACAAATTCCTACGTTTTGGCGAGCATATGTTAAAGTTCTTCCGGTAGCCTCCTCTCCGATTCTCGCTTGCGTGTTCGTGCACGTCTTAAGCCGACAACGACTTGTCGATAGCAGCACTGGCGTGCTTACTGGTTTTGTCGTTGTGAGCATCGCGCTTAAGCTTGCGGTTCAAGAAGCTGCGAAGCTGTACATTTTCAGGAAGCGCGTGATAAGTGCTCGGATCATGTGTGTGCTCGTGGGTATCCCAACTGTGCTGATCGACACCCAAACGAGGATCATCCTACTGGGAAGAAATAGCACAAGAACAGCGACAATGGGTGCAATTGGAATGGCTGTGATTGAGATTAGTTTGAGAGCCGGTAAAGCTGCACTGCTGACGTGGGAGATTCGGCACCGCAAAGCTTCACTCCAGCAGAAACATGCTGCTAAATTGCAGCAACAAGAAGCTCCGGAAGGGCGTCCAACAGGTAAACGTGTCGTGGCTCGAGCTCCAAACACGCTTCATTCGTCATTGTCGTCACGCGTAAACAACTTTGAGGTATGGCGCCGCCAAGCACAAACCTTTCACATGGCCGAACTCAACGCGGATATGTACGCGGAATACATTTCCATCGGCTGCTCGGCATCAGTCCTCTTCTTCTATGGCAACCACCCTCATTATTGGCTACTGAGGCAATCCGGAAACTCCGAGACGGCTGCTGCCAATGCCGGATCATGGCGAATGAGTCAGTTGGGTATGCTCTTCATGCAGATTAGCGTGGAGGTCGTCGTGGACTACGCATCTATCGTATTGGAAGTGATGATAGGGGTTGAGTTTGAGCACACCAAAAAAATGGGCTCGTTCCTCGCGTCGATGTTCATGATTGCAGCGGTGATGAATAGTGCTATTTCGATCGGGTTCTACCTGAGTTAAGAGGTAAGCAAAACGAACTTGAAAGTTATAGGTAAAAAAAAGTTATTTGTTCCTATGTGTGGATTCGACTCGGAGCTCACAAAAGAAATCTTGAGTGAGTTCAAAAGTCTGGGAAACCAGGGCTCATTCAAGTACCTCACCTTTCCGTTGAGCCTCGAGTATTCACGTTTAAAACCGAGTGCTATGCGGATAACATCATTTTACTTGGATATTTTACAGGCATTTCATGGGCAGTGACGCAGATGTACTACCAAGGAGACGCAACAAGATTCAATTACCAACATTAAAGCAGCAGCAGCACAATGAGCCCCAATTACAATCATGGTGGTATGCTCTCCAAGTGGTTTGTGCCAATGTTCATTCGAATCGGGTGGAAATAGTACTTAGCTTGGCCTAATAGAGAGGTTGGAAGGGAGCTATCAATAGGTAAGAACCTCGCGTGCTTCTGGTGTGCTTGCTGCCGTCAAGTTGGAGCCTACCTGCTCACAAAATGCCGCGCGTCGGCCTGGATCCCTCTGTCAATGACCACGTTGCAACCTCGTCCGAGTGTGCCAGGTTACAGTACGTCGGAGTAGATACAACACAAAGCACGACCAATCGCTGGTTAAGTTTACCCATCACGAATTTCAATGGGTCACAGCATGGCCTCGTCAGATTTCTTCAAGATCTCCACAAGCGTACCAAGTGGAGGAGTGCTTTGCGAACGCAATCCATTGTGCTGAGAAATGCATTTGGAAGTGTCATGTGTGCGTGGATCGCCAATGCATTCTATTCTCTCGGAAACATCTTTTCTGGAAAAGCTTCACGAGACCAATCGAGAAGTGAGTTGACCGTCGCAAACTCGTTGTGGGCAACGATTACTTTTTGTATTGTCGTGTTAATCGCCCGCCTTCCACCGATGCTGTCGCTACGATTTATTGGTGCGCCTGACTCCAAGCCAACGGTGTGGGTTTGCCTAAAGAAGCTAATCCGCGGTACATTTGTCTACTTCTTGGTTACGCTTGCTGTCATGTTGGGATGCAGCAGTTGTGCTGCGTACCTCGCATCTATCGAGCCGGCCATTTTCAAATACAAACTGGATTGCTACGTCGGCACCATGTCCACACATGGGTTCTTCACTGGGATTACGCTTGCCTCCAAGAGAATCTATTACCGGGAAACCTGCCAAGGCCGTGAACGGCTCATGCTGACACAGCAGACGCCGAAGAGAAGAAATACCGCTGCTGGATCACGTCAGGAGCCCATTCAATCCTTTCGATCAGCATATGGCATGCGTTCGTTCAGCTTTTGGCGAGCATACATCAAAGAGTTCCCCAAGTCGACACCTGCAGCCTTCGCCGGCGCATTTGTGCACATCTTAAGCCAGCAGCGAATTATGGAGCAAAGTGCCACGGTTCTCACTTGCTTCGTCATTGCAAGTACTTTATTCAAGCTCAGCATTCAGGAAAGCACCAAGCACTATATTCTCAAGAAGCGCATACGAAGCATCAAGTTCATGTGCGCTGCAGTTGCTTTGCCGACAGTGCTGATTGACACCCAGACGCGAATTATACTTCTCGGTACGAAAAACACTCAACTCGTAGCAATGGGGACCCTTGGAATGGCCTTTATTGAGATCTGCCTGCGTATCGGGAAAGCTCGTTTGATCTTACGAACCATTCGGAATCGTGAGACTAGCATCCCGCAGTCCAGAAAATCTACTGTGATGACTTTACAGCAAGTGCCAAGAATCGACTCCAGCTCACCACCGCCAGTTCGAGTAGATTTTGAGCTGTGGCGCAGACGTCTTCACGCATATCACATTGCCGAGATCAATGCGGATACCTACGCCGAGTATATCGCGATCGGCTGTTCTGCCTCCATCCTGTTTTTCTTCAGCGACCATCCTCACTACTCCCTGCTGCGGCAACCCGGTAGCACCGAGGACAGGAATCAAAAATCGTCCCAACTGAAGACATTACTCTTTCAGGTCGCTGTCGAGGTGGTGGTCGATTTCGTATCAACCCTGCTGGAAATGATGGCAGGTATCGAGTTCGAGCTCATCAAGAATCTCGGGCCTTTCCTCACCGTCTTGTTTGTGGTCACGGCAGTGCTGAACATCAATATATCAGTGGGCATCTACTTGTCCTAAACAGTACGCGTGAATCCACACTTAGTGGTCAACTAGCAATATGCCACACATTGCCCATGGCAGTTGCCAAATCCTACTGTAACATCGGACAAGTAGGACAGGAGTGCACTCGATCTGCAATGCCCAACCCGTTGACTTTGCATCTGTAAACGCTTGCAAAGGTTAGCAAGGAACAAGGACCTGCAGCTTCAGAATTGGTGCGCTAGATCGTCTTCGAGGTTATCTCGAACGCGCTAAATGGACGAACTCGAATGATTGTGTGAGAAATGCTGCTGGAATTGGTGCATTCTCTGTGGAACCTTCTCAAAGCGCGAACTAATTAATTGCCTCGAACTCGGTCTGGGCTTCGTTTTACGTATGCTTCTCCTTGCTCAGGTTCTCTTGACGCTCGCGACGTCAATATATACCAGTCGTGGCGATGCATATTTTGGGCGCTTCTCAACAAGAGTATTTTTCCGGAATTAGGACTATTTTTTTTTCCAGAACAAAACACTTTGTATTGTGTGTTCTTTTGAATCAAGTTTTAAACCCTACTCCCTATCGGATTTGAGGGGATTTATACTTTATAAAAGCTTTTTCATAAAAGCACTTAGCAAAAGCACTTTTCTAGCACTGCTCGTACCTAGCCGGAGTCGTCCGATCCGGGTATCCTTCTGCATTCCGCATTCAGCACCGCTCCCCTGGACCTGCAGCGATGGCGATGGCGATGGGCATGAAGAGCATCACGGGCGACGCGCACTTCTTCGAGGAGAGCATGAACCTGGACCGCATCCGCAAGCTGCTGGACAACAAGCTAGGCGTCGCGGGCCACGCCGAGAAGCTCGAGGCCATGAAGGCGCTGCTGGCCAGCATCTCCAAGGGCGAGGACGTGTCGGCCTTCTTCGCGGACGTGGTGAAGAACGTGATCGTGGCCAGCGTGGAGGTCAAGAAGCTCGTGTACATGTACCTGGTGCACTACGCGGACGCCAACTCGCAGTGCCGCGAGCTGGCGCTGCTCAGCATCAACAGCTTCCAGAAGGACCTGGCGGACCCGAACCAGCTCATCCGCGCGCTGGCGCTGCGCGTCATGACGAGCATCCGCGTGCGCGACATCCTGCAGATCCAGCTCATCGCCATCCGCAAGTGCGCGGCCGACGAGTCCGCGTACGTGCGCAAGTGCGCCACCAACGCCATCAGCAAGGTCTTCGCGGTGGACCCGGAGCAGAAGGACGTGCTGGCGGACGTCATCGGCGCGCTGCTCAACGACTCGAGCACGATGGTGCTGGGCAGCGCCGTGCAGGCGCTCAGTGAGGTGTGTCCGGACCGACTGGACCTGCTGCATCGCCCCTTCCGCAAGCTCTGCCACTTGCTGGCGGATATCGACGAGTGGGGGCAGACGGTCACGCTCCACGTGCTCATCCGGTACTGTCGAGAACAGTTCCAAGCGCCGATGCAGGACGAGGGCAGGAGTGGGAAGGGCAGGCAGGCGTTCCCCACCAAGAGGAAGGCCAGGAAGGGCTTTTACTCGGACGACGAAGGCAGCGGATCGGACTCGGACGACGAGAAGAAGGCGAACTTCATGAAGGGGCAGGCGGGCTCGCTCTCGAATCAGTCGCCGTTTATGCTGGGCGCAGGGGCGGTGAGGGGGGAAACGCTGCCGTCCATCGGATCCGTGTTCCGTAGCGACGCACTGGCGAGTGGCATTGGAGGGGGCGAGGAGCTGGACGAGGACCACCGTCTGCTGCTGCGCTCGTCGATCCCGCTGCTCAAGTCGAGAAACAGCGCGGTGGTGCTGGCGGTGGCCACGCTGCACTACTACTGCGGCACGAACAGCATGGCCACGTCCACGCTGATCGGCAAGTCGCTCGTGCGCATCATGCGCAACCAGCGCGAGATCCAGTATGTCGTGCTGTCGGTGATTTCGTCCATGGCGACGTCGCGCCCGGACATGTTCCGCCCGTTCCTGCAGGAGTTCTTTGTGCGCGCGACGGACCCGGCCTACGCGCGGAAGCTCAAGCTGGAGATTCTGACCTCACTGGTCACGAATGACAATGTCAGCATCATCTTGCGCGAGTTCCAGGCGTATGTGCGCCACGTGGACAAGGCGTTCGTGACGATGACCGTGCGTGCTCTTGGTCGTGTGGCTGACGCCATGCCACCGGTAGCTGAGCGCTGCTTGAGCGGGCTGATGCGCCTGGTTCGCTCGTCAAACGAGCAAGTTGTAGCTGAGAGCGTGGTGGTGATCCGTCAGTTGCTTCAGCAGCAGGCTATCAAGAAAGACCGTCTCCTTGTCGTGCGCTCTTTGGCCGCGATGATGGTGACTGGCCGTGTGACTAGTCCGTCGGCTCGTGCTTCGATCGTGTGGATGCTGGGTGAGTTCAATGACGACGGCAACGGGACAACTTGCGCAGCTGAATCACTCCGCTTGCTTGTGAAGGACTTCTCGGATGAGTCGACGGAAGTGCGCCTCCAACTCCTGAATCTCGCGGTGAAGCTTGGACTCCGTGAACCGCAGAAACGCACCATTCAGCTGCTTCTCCAGTACGTGATTGAGCTCTGCAAGTTTGATATCGACTACGATGTGCGCGACCGTGCTCGTTTGGTCCGTGCTGCGCTCTCTGGAGACGCAAACATCGTTAACCCCCACAAGTTGTTTGCCAGCAAGAAGCCTGCACCACTGATCGGGTACGATGACGAGACCAAGACGCGTTTCACACTTGGCTCGCTTTCCAATGTTGTGCGCCACAGCGTTCCCGGGTATCTCGCGTTGCCCGATTGGCGCTCGGCCAAGCCGGATCGTTCGCTGCGTGACGAATCCTCCATTGTCGAGAGCAACCGCAGCAGTTCATCGCGCCATGGCCCCAAGACTACAAAGAAGAAAGAGAGCGGCTCCAAGGGCTTTTACAGCGATGAGAGCTCATCCGGAACGGAATCGTCCAAGGCAGAATCTGAGTCTGAGTCTGAGTCCGAGTCGGAATCGGAATCTGGCAGCGGCTCCGACTACGACTCTGCCAGTGGCAGCAGTGAAGGTGGCGGTTCTGGTTCCGAGTCAGCTTCATCCAGCTCTGGATCAGAAAGTGAGGCTTCGTCTTCGGGAGAAAGCGAGTCGGGAGAATCATCGGAGGAAGACGAGCGCTCGCGCCGACGACAAAAGGGCGGGAAGACAAAGTCGCCGCAGAAACGCTCGCAGCCTGCTAAGAAGGCGAAGCCGGCCAATGCATTCGATCCGCTTGATCTCTTGGGCTCGCCGGGTATAGCTCCAGCAAATCCTCTTCCTATGCAAGGATTTACACCCATGGCTCCTCCGACGGGCCCGACAACCACCAACCTTCTAGACGATTTGATGAGCCTTAGCGTATCTGCTTCGACGACGCCACCTCCGCGTCATGAGCTGTTGTCTTCGCTAGCTGGTAATGGTTTGGACATCCACTACGCTTTCCTCCGCCAGCCATCGACGCATTCTCCTGGTATGAACGTTATCCAGCTGTGGCTCGCAAACAATTCGAGCGAGCCCATTTCTCGCGTCCAAGTCGTTGGCAAGAACCCTCAGCAGGTTGTGTCATTCTTAGAGCTACCTGTATTGTTCCCTGGCGGCTCGACTTCCATGGCCCAACTTCAGGTGGATTTCCAGGGTCGTCTGGACAACGTTCCTCTTGAGGTTGTTACGAGTGCGGACAAGTACGAGGTGGACCTCTCTCCTGTTGTCGGGGAACTTTTCGTGCCCCAGCAGATGAGTCTGGACGACTTTGAGCGTCGTATCTCGATGATTGACTCGACTTCCCTCCGCACCAGTGAATTCACCTTGCCAGTCCCTGTTCAGATGAACACTGTGGTGCAGGCTGTTCAGAAGGTCTGCAACGTGGCTCAGGTCTACGAAATCAACAACATGAACGGCGTGGTGGGAAAGTGCAAGTTTGCTGGCCGTTTCCGCAGTGGCGATGCCAGCGCCGAAAATGTTTTGATCGGCTTGGAGGTGCAGTTGCAGAGTGGCAAGGGACGACTTCTTGTGGTCATGCGTGATTCAGTGTTTGCCCAGAGACTCACCACGGGCATCAAGCGGGCTCTGTCTCTTCAAGTCGCATAAGCTTGCAGACTTGAGAATATGCAGTCGAGGGGCTGCCGATGCCAAGAAGTCTACAGACTGACTTGGACAAGCAGAGCAAAAGGAGGGGGTGCAAAACTTGGGTAAACACAAAAATTAGCGCATGTTCACCATGGTGTTGCGGTGTACTGTACTTGATGCTGTGGAAAACGTACAGGTGTCAGTCCAAGAACATCATCGCTGAGATGATGATGTTTATCACCGCAGTCGTGCCAAACAATGCAGCGAGAAAGGAGCCGAGCCCCTTGATGCGATCGAACTCGATGCCAGCCGTGATTTCCAGCAGAATGGAGGTATAGTCCACGATGATCTCGACCACGACTTGCAAGAGGAGCATGTTCAGCTGACTCATCTTTCGAGCTGCCACTTCGGACGCCGACATGGACGCATCTAGCGGTCTCAGCAGCGAATAGTGTGGGTGGTTGCTGTAGAAAAAGAGGATCGATGCTGAGCAGCCGATGGCGATGTACTCGGCGTACATATCTGCGTTGAGCTCGGCTGTGTGGTAAGCTTGGCGTTGGTGTCTCCAGAGCTCAAAGCCAACATGCTTGGTGACAACCGAAGATAACCTTCGATCAGGCGTGACGGATTGCCTAACGGAAGTGCGTGGATCGGTACGTGCACCATGCTCTGGACTTTGAACGTGGGCTGCGGGCTTGGGATGCGCGTGGACGTACTCTTGCCGACGCCGAATGCTGTAAGTGACGACGAAAGCTTTCGCAACACGGACACATATCTCGAGAACTGTCATGCCAAAGGTTCCAGCCGCAGCCATCCCTGTGTTTTTCATGCCCAATAAGACGATTCGAGCTTGTGTATCGATCAAGACTGTGGGTACTGCCACGAGGATGCACATGACGCGGATACTGCGAATACGTTTCTTGATGACCAAGTGCTTCGCGCCTTCTTGCAAGGCGAACTTTGCCACTGTACTGAGAGTCACGAAGCACGCGATGGTGATAGAACCCTGTTCAGCAATCCTCAACTGGCTCAAAAGCTGTACGTAGCCCCCGGCGAGAACAACTGGTAAACACGAGATGGAACTATTCACATACCCACGCCAGAAGCTCGGCGACATGTACATGGGGACGATATCTGACGGCATGGGAGAAACTCTGGAGTTCATGAGAAAGCCAACGGCGATGACTGGAGTTTTTCGCTTTTGTCGTCGCCGATCAAGACGTTCCTTGCCCTCACGAGTCTCCCGAACGTAGATTCTTCGTGCTGTCAGTATGACGCTCGTGTTCATGATGTGGTTGCAGATGATGGTGCAGTAAAACTCGAGCTTGAACTTGGAGACGCCTTCCGAGCGAGATAACCGAGCAGTAAGTACGCCCACCCCAAACATGACCATCAACACCGCAATAAGGCTCGGACCGGAACCCAGAAGCAGTTTTCGGGCACAGTAAAGTACACCCGGACGACGCCTCGGAAGACTGACGAAGCGCTGAGTCAACATCGCAGGGACATGGGCGAGCACTATCGTTATTGCGTACAATACGCCACACCAATCTACATTGGCAACGATGAGTTCGTCTCTGGATTGATTGCGAGAAGACTTGAACGAGAAAATATTTCCAGTTGAATAGCAAGCATTGGCGGCCCAAGCGCACGCAATACTACCGATAGCATTTCGGACCAGCATACGCTGCACTCGCATTGCTTGAACCCATGTTCCCCGCTGGAGGAGATCATGTTTCTCAGTGCCAATGACTTCATCATCACCCCCGCAATTTGGGTTCACACTCCGCAAATTGCTGAAAAAGCTTCACGACATCGAAGTGACCATTATCCCCGGTGCAGTGTCCATAGCCGAATCAACTTCTCTTCCTGAAACCACCAACCTGAGAACCAAATTCCCTTTACTACTGCATGCAGCATCGTCTTCGCCGAAATACGTCGACAAGTTTTGTGAGAAGATATACTTTATGTCGAAAAGAGCCCAAAACAAGAGTGTTGCCGCAATTCTCCAAACGTCCGACATAACGTTGCCACGGAGGATAAGCGTAACGCTGGTCATGGCCTGAGATGCCATCCTGATCAAGAATGATGTCTATGAATCAGTGGTCATAAAGGAGCTTGAGCTGAAAGAACATGACACCCCAGCCATGTGGTAAGTGCTCTCGTACCAAGCTTGGCTCTGCTTCCACCATGTTTAGCTTAAGGATGGTTGCGGCATGACGAGTGATGACGAACCATCACGAGCTAACTTGGTCTCTCACCCCGGAGGACGATTATAGCCAGCGTTAACCCCAGGTCTTACCTCCTGCACAATGGGGGGACTGCTCACGGGTCCCCTTTATCCATTACCCTCCGTCGAGGGTGAGGCTTTCACCAGATTTGCGAGCTCACGATGCCTGAAAGTCGTTCCGTGGCGTCGCTGAGCCAGTTGGGGCCGTCCATAGTCGTTAGATCACATTCGAGGCTTTCACTATGGCATCGTGCTCTAAAACTATGTTGTGGTCTTTCGGCGTAGGAACAGTTGAAGATTCAAGTCGTGGCCACCTCGACGAATGCCGTGGGCGATGTAGCAAGCGGGGTCATCTTCAGATTTGAGTCAGTAGTTGTGCTACAACAGCGGAGAGTACTCTCCCTTCAATTAGTCGCGGTCGGATTCGGTGTACTTGCAGTAACAATCGAATTGTCAATAGATGAAGCCGCGCAACGTGGATTTTGGGATGTGATTCGGTGGTTAATTGACAATTTCCCGGCGATCAGGGATCCCGATCACTTCTTAACCCTGAAGCAAGCCTAGGTATCTCCGCTTAGAATTGTAGGCGGAGGTGCGGAAACTAAATTGGTACATTTTAGTCGCGAGCAAGCATGGCCCCGATGGAGGTGACCCGCGTGGCTCGTCGTGCGTGGCAAGCTCGCCGTGAACGCTCTGGATTTTGTGTGATGACGCCAATTACTGCCTTCCTGGGCGTTTCTGGGGGGTTCACTCTGGCTCACGTGTGTTCGATCAACTCGATCCGCTGCTTAATGACATTTTGGCGTGTGGCTAGAAGAGAGGACCCGGCTCGCTTTAACTACTTGAGACCGGACGTGTGGAAGTTCCAGGATGAGGCTAACGTCATTCTCTGCCTGTTCGACACTTTCAAGGATGCACTGGGAAGTTACTTATAGCGTCTAGCAGTGATGCACGTAATCCGGAAGATCATTGCGACGCTATGCGCCAGTGCTGAAGCTCCACCCAGAAGGTGCTGGGTCGCAACTTCCAGACCCTTGGAGAATCGATGGCACGGGGCGGAGTTGGTATGAGAGAGGCAGCCATGCGACTGCGGCGATATTGCGCGGTGGCTGTGGATTGTGAGCAATTATCCTCACCCAGTGGGGCAGAAATGCTGTGAACGAGGCGTGTAAGCACAATCATCTGCTGATAGTACAGTATCTCGTCTTGGGTTTACAGCGAAGACCACACGGTATTCTGCGGCAAGCGGTCACACAGGGTTAGTTCAATGGCTGTACAATGGCTTTGGGGCTAGCATCGCATTAAATCGTAAGGTTCGTGAACGGAGTTGAAGGCGCCACGGCCATGGATGTCGCGGCAACTAACTAAAGGACGTCTGGATATCCTGAAACTTGTCCACAATTTAGTCAGTTCCGATGATGTTGGACCTAGACGTTGTTAAATTAAGTGATTGGATGCGGATCGTGATGAAGGATGCACACTTCAGATCTCTAGCTGGATTAGGGAAAGCTATCGATATATGGAGTAAGACTGCCACGACAAATGCATTCGCTTTGAAGAAAGAAATGAATCCATCGCGAGTCCAGTTCGGATAATGCTTCTTTTCAAAGTGAACCTGTCGATATTGGAAACTGGTAATTTGTTCCGGCAAGAGCGCGGGAGCACCGCCTTTGTGAGTAGAATTCCGAGTCGCCTCGGCCCCAAAATGTCTTCAGTGTAGCAAATTATTTCGTCGTCTCAGACGTGAGTGGTTTGCCGTCAACTGACAGCACGAACAGCAAGATTCCAGTGACCAAATATCGGCTGTCCGTCGATCATGCTACATGTAGAAGGTTTTTAGTGCTTAGCCCGAAGGCAGAAATCGTAGCCGTGTCAATTGCTTCGTCACCGTTGCGGTACATGCATGTAGCACATTTTCGACAACTATACCGAGTCTTTTTGCTGAAACTTTTCGTGGAGTAACACGAGTGAGTGTGTCGACTTTTGAGAGCTCCGTGCAATGACTTGTCGGCTTTTGCCCAATGCCGTTCTCACACGTCACAGATACGCCTCTATTTTATGTCAAAACGTCTTCACATACAAATCCCAAGTCTAATCTTTTCCCTGGTATCCAAAAACTCATTTACAAATAATCAAGAGCGAGTCCAGGCCAAGTTCCTCCCTGCCCGACGACCCCTAAGCGACAAGATGCTGCTCAACCTCTTCATGTTCTGGATGATGATAACGGAGGCCGGCATCTGCCTGGTGCTGAGCCTCCCATTCGGCCAGTGGCTCTCGCACGCCGTCATCTCCTTCCTGATGAAGAACCTGGGCGGCAAGGACTCTCCGGCCAACATGGTGGCCACGGTGGTGCTCGCCGTGGTCTCGATCCTCTTCTTCTGTACGCAGCTCACGCATACCTATCTTTTGGTGGCGGTGTGGGCTCTGTAGCGGCCCTAGCGGCCGAGATACACGCAACTCTCGTCTAACTTTTGTTTTCATATGATTATTATTATTATTATTATTCTTTTCCAGCGGACGTGACGACAGTTTACAAGCACCACTCGTCGGACGAGGTGCTGGGCGATGGCATGCGCATCCGCCTGCTCACGGCCCAGCGAGACATGTACATCACGGGCTTCTGCCTCTTCCTGTTCCTGCTGCTGCGCCTCGTGTACATCGCGCTGGCCACGAACCTGCGCCTGGAAAAGAGTCTGGGGGCCATGAAGAAGCAGGCGGAGGGCGCTGCCGCCGGCTACAAGTCGCTGCTGGCTGAGAACGAGACGTTCAAGATGCAGACGGACAAGCTGCACGAGCTGCTGGGCGATGAAGAGGGCGAGGACAAGAAGAAGAAGGTGGACGCGCTGGCCAGGCTGGTGCAGGAGAACGCCGACCTGGAACAGAAGGTCCAGGCCTCGGCAGAGAAGCTGAAGAAGGCGGAGAACCAGGTCGCGGCTGTGACCAAGCAGGCCGAGGGACAGAGGTCGGCCTTCATGAAACTCATGGACGAGAAGAACGAGTCGGACAAGCAGCTCGAGACGGCCAAGGCCCAGGAGGACGAGAGCAAGCGCCAGCGTGAACAGATCGCGGCATTGACGGAGGAGCGCGACGCCCTGAAGACGCAGATCCAGGACTACGACTTCATGTTCGCGGAGGCCAAGAAGAAGGCGGAGTAAGCGGAGAGAATTTCACAGCGACGGGCGTGAGCAGAGCGCTGATGGCGATGCACACGCCAACACAACACGATGGCACAAGAAAACGAATTGGTTGTTTTGCCTGTACTTATGCGTGATACTTCGAAGTAGGTGGTTAGTCCTTTGTATGTATTGGTACGTATTGCTGCTCTCAAGCGTTGTTGTGCAGGTACTGCAAGCGCTCCTGGATAATCTGCAGTCGTGAGCTCGCAGTGCTGGAGGTTGACGACGACACAGACGAAGCTGGAGACGTGGGTGCTAGGGGGCTCGGTGGGCTTCGGGGACTCGGTGCCAGTTTAAGTGGGGCAGGGCGAGGTTTCCCAATCGGCTGTGCTCGTTGAGCGATGGCACTCTGTACGTGGATCCTCATGGCCCACAACTTCTCGACATCATCGTCTTCACCGCTGTTCAAAGTGAGCTGCTTTGACGTGGTGTCACACTCTCCTGTGTAACGAGTGAATACGCGCACGTGCAGCGCTCGGTTTTGCTTCAGGATGGGGATCAGGAGCAGGAGAAAAGCGTCCTTCACTTCTGGTGTTATCTCTTCCAGCTCAAGCGTGCAGCCTTCGGGGGGAAGCTCTAGCACACGGTTAGATGAAGCCCCTCGAAGTGGCGGGACGCCCGGATAGGCTTCCATTCGCGCAAGCCACCGTCTAACGCCAAGTTGCTTAGTGCGGTCGTTCGTCCAATTCTGCAGGATAAGCGCAGTCTCACGCGAAGTTATGGTGAACGTAGGTGTAGGCATGGATCCATTCCCACTTTGGTCGCTGTCACCAGCGTCGCATTCATACCACTGAGCAAGAGCATCCACCACGCGCCTACGGAGGGCCTCCACAGTATTCCAAGTCACCGGAGCTTCATCTTGCTGCATGAGACCCTTCAGCATCGCTGCGAAGCACACCAACCTCAAGGCGACAGCCAGGGTCAGAAGTTGCCCCTTTTCGTTGGCTATTTTGCCTTCAAGTCGCTCGCACAGCGCAGGGAGAATGTCAGCGTGGCGTTCGCACAACGTCAGCACGTCACTCATACGGCCCAACAGTGCCTGGAATTGTGGTAAAAAGTTATCCATCTCATTGATCCCCGAGTGCAGCAGAGCCCACGACTTCGACGAAGGTAGTGCAGCAATTTCATTATCGCCAATACCATGGAAGGCCTTCAGCGTGTACGAAGAATCGCCAAGTTTGTCTGCGCGAGATGGCTCCTTGTGGTCCTCAGCTGATAGGAGCTGCGTCTCAAGAGACTCACACTGCTCTTGAACCCGGTTTAAATACTGCAGATACTCCTGCGTTTTCTGCTCCATCACCGACTGGCATTTGAGGAACTCTTCGGTCGTGAGTTTCGAGGTTTGCCGAGCTTCACGGACTTCTTGTTGAAGGGCCTTTTTCTCCATAGCTAAGGCTCGAGTCGTTTTCACATGTTGCGCAGCAAGTTCTGAGCTTTGCGAGAGCTTTGCTTCATACTCTTCCACTTCTGAGAGTCGCTTGGCCTCGGAGTCCGCGAGTTGCGCTTGAACTTCTGCCAGATCATTTTCCACATCGCGCAGCGTCAAAGCGTGTCGCTCTCGGCCATCCTGTTGATCCTGTAGTTTTTTCAACGCCTCCGCAAGCTTTTCGTCATGACTCTTCACTTCCTTAGCGAGTTTAGCTTCAGCTGTTGCACGTTGTGCCTGCACTTCAGTCAAGTTGTTTTCCAGGTCACGCAGCACCAATGTCTGTTGCTCTTGACTCTCCTTCTGACCCCGCAACATTTTCAAAGCCCCCTCAAGCTGTGTCTCCCGATCCTTGCGTTCGGTGGTTCGGTTGGCCTCCGAAGCTGCGAGCTGTTTCCGCACTTCTTCTAGCTCCCTTTCCAGTTCCTGTAGCGTCGCCGCGTACTGTTCTTGGGCCTCTGCGAGTTTGGCTTCATGCTCTTTCACTTGATCACTTCGCTTGGCCTCAGAATCCGCAACCTGCGTTTTCAACTCCTCGCAACGACTTTCCAAACCTCGCAGCGCAACAGCATATCGTTCTCGCCTCTCCTCGTGCTCTTGGAGCGTCGTCTCCTTCTCACTGCTCAACTCCAGCTCCACAAGTCCTATTTTCCGCTGCAGCTCAGCCACCTCTCGCTGATGCGCGTCGCTCCGCTGCCTCTCCTTCTCTTCGTTCTCTCGTCTGAACTTTGCACTCAGTTCCTCCACCAACGCGTCCATCTTCTGGTCATGCTCCAGCTGCCGCGTCCACTGCCTTTGCTCCCGCTCAGCCTCCCGCGTCCTCCCCTCCTCTTCCTTCTCCTGCAACTGCTGCTTCAAAATGCTGCTCGTCTGTGCATGAGCGGCCACCTGGAGCTCCACGCCCGCCTTCTGCTCCTCCAACGTCTTCTTCTCCTCCTTGAGAATCTCCACCTGCGTCTCCACGAACGCGTACTTCTCCGTGGCCGCCTGCTGCGCCAGCAGCGCGTCGGTCGCCGTGGTCTTCTCCGACTGCAGCTGGTGCTGCGTGTCCTCCAGCGCCGACTCCAGCTCCCCCTTCTGCAGCGCAAACGCCGCCTGCTGAGCTAGCATCGTTTGCGTCTGCTGCTCCACGGTGGCCGTCAGGCTGTGCATCTTGTGGAGCAGCGCGAGCTTCTCCAGCTCCTCGGCCTCCTGCTCCTCCCGCTGGTTGTCGTGACCTTCCGGTGTCGTCTCCTCCTTCTTCTGGCAATTATTGGACAATAATGTAGCCTCCATTTCCGCCAGGCGGCCCTCGTAGAGCGCCGCCAGCCGCCATAATTGCGCGCTGGCGTCCTCGCGCTGCATCTGCTGCGTCTCGCGGGACTGCGCGGCGCTGGGCGGCGGCCCATGCGTCTGCAGGTGCGAGAGCGAGGCCTCCAGCGCGCGCTTGTCGCGGCGCGTCTTCACCAGGTCCGCGCGCAGCAGCTTGAGCGCCGCGTACGCGTCGCGCAGATCCTTCTCCATGCGGAACTGATAATGCGGGCTGAAGACTCTCGTATTTGACTTGAAGTTTGTAAGAATCAGTTATGAGACGAATGATACGGCAGCCATCGTCAATGTTAAAAGTTTTAACTTAAAACGGTATGTTAGATAGTAGATACGTACAGATCGATAGACGCCGCACAACCTTCTGCCAGAGCTCCAGCAGGCCTTCGCGCAAAAGATATCGCACATCGAGAGACGTGTCCCTTGAGAACTTGTTGCCGAAACTAGGACCGAGTTAGTAGTGAGCGAGTGCGTGCATGGCACCCGAGGTCGTTGCTAGAGTCGACGACGAAAAAGCATTCATCGCGCTGCAGGAGTTTGGGGTCGGACGGATTGTCGAGGCGTGGCACTTGCTGGTGCGGATGGGTACTGCAGATCGATCGCGTGGGTCGTTTCACGGTGGAGGACGTGGCAGTGCATCCAGTCTTGCTACGTAAGTGACGTGTTATCATGGGAAGTAGAACTTACTTCGAAGTATCATTCATCGTCGAGGTTGATCAAGGATAGCGGGGAGTGGGGCGTCGACTGCGGCAGTTCCTTCTGGTTGAGCATAGGAGCAGCTTCATTATCGAGGGGGGAGAGTGACTCCAATGGTGGTTTCCCGCGTTCCGTTAACTAGCCCAAGGTGCAGTCGCCGTGTAGTGCGTACGAAGCCAAGCACTGGCGGGGTAGTTGTTCATTTCGTCGTCGAATCTTCTCATGCAGTGGAACTCTAGAAATGCAGACACTTTGTAATGTCGCCCGAAGATTCGCGCAACATCACTCCCCCGAAATGTTCGCGCAACATTCCCTTTCAGCTACGATACGCGCTCGATCTTCTCGATACCGGTATACAAACCCCAACGCGTCCGCTTCCCGAACGCGAACGTCCCGCCCGCCATGAGCTCCCCGGCGTCTCCTCCCTCGCCGGCGGCGCTGCGCCAGATCCCGATCGTGTGCCCGGGCCACTCGCGCCCCCTGGCGGAGCTGCACTACAGCCGCAGCAACCTGCTCATCTCGGCGTGCCACGACAAGCTGCCCATGCTGCGGCACGGTGCGTCGGGCGACTGGATCGGCACGTTCGAGGGCCACAAGGGCGCGGTCTGGAGCGCCAAGCTGGACAAAGAGGCCGAGTTCGCGGCCACGGGCAGCGCCGACTTCTCGGCCAAGATCTGGGACGCGCTCACGGGCGACGTGGTCGCCACGCTCGAGCACAAGCACGTGGTCAAGAGCGTCGCCTTCTCCGCGGACGGCGCGCGGCTGCTCACTGCGGGCCACGAGAAGCTGCTGCGCGTGTTCGACGTGCTGGGCGTCAAGGAGCAGCTGCAGACCTACAAGGCCGAGGGGCGCACGGGCATCGTGGTGCTGCCCCCGCCGCCGATGGCCGAGATGCGCACGGCCCAGCAGATACGCAAGGTCGTGGTGCTCAGCGACCGCCTGGCCGCCACGGGCGAGGTGGACGGCACGGTCACCATCTGGGACCTGGACACGTACACGCAGCAGAGGCAGCTCAAGGTGGACGCAGACGTCATGGACATGGAGGCCTCCAGGGACGGACAGGTGCTCACGGTCGCCGCCGGGAAGCAGGTGCGGCAAGAAGTTTGATGCTTGCTGTGGTGTTCTGGCGCTGAGTTAAATGGAGTTTTGCTGCTGCTGTTGTCGTTGTTGTTGTTTTTAGGTGTATTTCTACGACGTGAGCAAGGACTTTGCGCTGCTGCACGCGTTCCCGATGCCCATTTCGTTTGCGGAGGAGGGCGGCGCGTCGCTGCATCCGACGGAGAACAAGTTCGTGGCCGGCGGCTCGGACACGTGGGTGCGCGTCTTCGACTTCGGGACGGGGGAGCTGCTGGAGACGCACAAGGGGCACCACGGACCCGTGAGATGTCTGCGCTACTCGCCCTCGGGCGACTCGTTCGCGACGGGCTCGGAAGACGGCACGGTCCGCATCTGGCAGAACGACTCCAAGTCTGCGGCGGCGACATCCGTTGCGGACACGGCCGCTAGTTCGAGTTAAAAAGCCACGTAATGTTTCTTTCTGATACTGCGCGCTCGTGAAAATGCACCTACAGCAGCAGCAGCAGCAGCCGGAGACGGAAGCGACTTAGAGAAAATAAAAGGCAGCAGCAGGCGAGGCATGTACGAGAAAAAGCAAAAAATATAGTGTGAAAACTGGAAACAGGGCGTAGTGGTGACGTGTATGAGCGGCTCGAAGGCTCGTGGAAACGTTACATTTCGGCAGCATGTCGAGCATTCTACGCTCCTTCATCTGTGGCCTCTTCGTCCCAACTGTGGCAACGTCTTACCGCTGTTGGTACCACTGGATAATGTCGTGCAGCTCGATGAAGCCCGTGTTGTCCGGGTCGAGCTCCATCACCAGGTCTTCCAGCAGCTCGGCCGGACTCCCATCCTCGTACCCGTCCATCCCGAGGTCTTCACCCAGGAACTTGCCCAGGTCCTTGGCCTCCATGCGACCTTGGCCGTCCACGTCGTAGCTCTCGAACAGCTGCCGCATGCGGCGGATCTGGTTCTCTGCGGCCTTGCGCTGCGATGCCAGCGCCGCCTTGTCCTGGAACCACTGCTGCGAGAAAGCTAACAGGTCGGCGGGGTTCTCCCGGATCACAGCCTTCGTCCAGTCCTTCAGCACGTGCGGGAGGTCGGGCGGCACCGCGATCTGCTCCGCCGAGAAGATGCGATTCACATCCATGTCGTCGCTGTCCGTCCAAAAGCTGGAGTGGCAGCACGAAACGACCATCCGACCACCTGCCTCTTCAGCGTCTTCACCCTACCCAAGCCCGTGCATGGCATCAACGTCCCCCAGCAGAATCTTGTACGAGTGCGTCGCCGCCACGAAGGCATCCACGCGCTTGCCAGAGTTCGCTGCTCCGACATTCTTGCCCGCCTCCGCGACCGTGGACTCCAACGACGCTGACGCGTCCGACGCTTTGTCCGGGTGCAGCTTGAGTGCGAGCTTGCGGTACTGGCGCTTGATCTGCTGGATGGTGGCGTCGCGAGGCAGGCCAAGCACACCGTGAAAGTCACGCCGCTCCCACATCATACGAATGCGCTCTGGCTGCCACAACTGCTCGCCGTCCAAGCACCCCGAGCCTGACGACGGACCCGTGCTCTTCGCAAAGGCCGAGCGCACCAGCTTCATGCGCACACGGGCCGCTCGGAACAGGTCTTCCTGTTCGTTCTTGTCGGACGGCGCCGGCCGCCACGTGCGACACTGGCCGCGTTGATCCATCGGGCCCAGACCGAAGGCGCCTTCGATGCCGTAGTCAAACGTTGGCAAGGGGCCACGACCACCGGGCGCGTGGTGAGCGTGGAATGTCGGTAGTGGCTCGCAGTTCGGGCCATTGTCGCCTCCATGCGCTGCTGCCGAAGCTGGACTAGGCTCGTCATCTTCGAAGATGCCGTTCGTGGGCAGGTTGGGCCCACGACGTTGAGCTGCTACGGGGTTGATCTTGAAGCGCCGTTCTCTCCTTGGGGCAGCCGCCGGAGCTGCCCCTCGTAGAGTGGCGTTGAGTGATGCGATGAAACCGGACGACGGGTCTGTAGCGCTGGATGCCGCAGGAGCTGTGGCCGCGGAACCCGCTGAAGTTGAGCCTGCCAGCAAGCACGGACAATGATCTTCGCAGCAATGGCACTGCTGGCAGAAGAACAGCATGTCACAGTGGTGTCCCTCATTTCCGGCTGACGCGTTGCTCATCCACTTACAAGCCTCGCTCGACTCGATGAGATCCAGCATGTGCGTCATTGTTTTCTGCACCGCTGAAAGTCGAGACGAGCAGCACATGCGGCACCCACAACTCACACACACGCAATGAAGACAGCAGCCCGAACACCCAGTGCAGCGGCGTCGAAGGTCCCGGCACCCTGAACACCCCATGCGTAGCGGTGAATTGCCATCGGGAAGCTGGCCGCGACTGTTGCCAACGCTACGCACGGACATCGCTCTGGACGAAGAGGTCCTGGAGCCTGACGATCGCGTAATGGGAAGCAAGAGGCCGATGTTCGAAGCTGCGAGAGCCTTCGCAACGCGAATAGACTCGCTCCGTCGACTTCTGCTTGCTGGACTGCTTTTGGCGTGCGCTCTCGCTTTCTTCGAACCATGTGAGTGTCGTCGGTTCGACGACGATGCACCCCTCGCGGTTTTGTCTCCCTTGGAAGCCGAGGCAGCACGCTTTTCAGCTCGAGCTGGCTTTGTTGCAGAGCGCGGGTGCTTTGGCGCTGCCTTCTGCACTGGGATCGCGGGGGGCTTATTGGTTTCCTCCATACCCAGGAATTTCCCCAGCGCCTCCACGCAAGATGAGGCAAGCCCTTCACATTCTTCGATAAGAGCCTTCTGGTCGGTATTAAGTGGTGGCGAGTGTGAAGTTGCGCCAGACCCATGGTTTCCAGCGCCATTAATGTCGCGCAACAGTTGGTCCTTTGCCAGCGTGATTTCATGTCGAAGCTTCTTCATCTCAATGACGTCTGGAGTGTCCTTCTCGGGATCAAATACGCCAGTCCAATCGATCGCCATCGGCGTTGCGTCCCCACCGCTTTCAGAGGTGGGCTCACCTTGCGGCTGAGTTTCAGCGCTCTCAGATGGAGCCTTGTCTTCTTCATCCGCTTCGTCCGAACTTACCTCCTGCGCATGTACAGGTGGTGGCGCAAATTCTTGATACTTGGTATAGTACCGAGCCCACTGATGTTTCACGAGCTTCTTTTGGATTGCTACTTGCGCGGCTAATTCGCGCTTCAGAGTGTTAGAATGCTTCACATGCGTCCGCCACGGTCCAGCGCGTCCCAATTCGTTCATCAGATCTCGCGTAATCGCTAGTGACTTCTCCAGTTGAGTGCGTGCTTTGTCAACCTTCAGCGGCGTCATAATACATCTCTTCGCCTCCTCGCGCATGAATGGCCGGTTCTGTACTTCATCGCGCATGCTTGCGGGGGTCAAGCGAAGTAGTGCAGCCACTTCCTCCTCGCGTGGCATGGGTGTACGATTGCCATCCCTTGATTTAGCACTGTAGGAGGATGATCCAGAGGCTCGAGCGCGAGTATTATATCCACTGCCAGCTGCATCTTCTTCGGTATGATCAAGTGGAGACTCTTCCAGCCCCTCGGGGTCCACAAAGTCGTCCTTGGTTGTATACAAAAGCGCCTCATTGTGCCATATGTACAAGGCGTCTTGAAGGCACGTAAATTTGTCGTATGATCTGTCGTCCATTTCATCGACATCGTCCGGATCAAACCACGCGCAGGAGTTCTCGGCAAAGAGGATCCACCATTTGTGCAGCTGCAGCTTCGTGTTTTCCACGACCACATGAGTCGTCACAGATTTCAAACGATTGACTTGCTCGACGATGCGTTGGCGACGCAGGCTAACGTGATTGGCGTTATCCGTGTGAAGGTCAGGTCGCTTCTCTTTTAGAGTGGTCACTAACTCCTTCAAAAGTGCATCCAGGTCTCGCATAAACGCAGTCAGTCTGACCAACAGATTCCGTAAGAAGCAACTGCCGCTGGGGTGAACTCGTTGACCAGTTGGTGCCACATCACCGACCGGAGTTTCACCAGGTCCAACCTCGCGAAGATATTCCGGTACGTCGTCCTCCCCTTTCCACTGCAACACGTGGTTGACAACCTCAGGACACTGCTCGATGGTTTCGCGCACAAGAGAAATTGGAAGCGAGTCGAACAGACTGGACTCAATCGCAGAGGAACGGATCGGACGCAGGATATACGTGAACAGATCAGACTCCAGCGTACCCTCCTCTAACAGGTTTTCGTGACTGGTCCCTGCGTGGACAGCGTCGCGGCTACTCCCGATCACTTGCTTAGAGAGATAGTGTCTCCCCAGCATGTGCGCCACCAGAGCGAGTGAGTGCAAGATAACGATCTTATCCTGCATCTCACTCCACTCTTTGTGTCGTGAGGACTCAAACACACCCACTTCGCCGATCAGCGGGTTTTCGCTAGTTGAAGAGGGAAGAGGTGGCACCAAGGTGCCGAGTGCACGCAGACGCTCAGCACACAGCACAAGTTTTTTTCCAAAATCAGCGTGATCCAGCAGATATCGATGTAGAATTTGAAGATCGTGAGCCGTAAGAAGCCATCTCTCCACATCGTTTGAGTACAAGTTGTTGTTTACGAGCGGCTCCAAGTAGAAGTACTGGCGCTCACCGGCCAGAAAGCGCAGTAATTTGCAGTCGGTTTCCGAAGAATAGTCCTGAATCAAATTGAGATCGCGGGTCAGACCAGGAAGGTCCCATGTCGAGCGGAAAGACTCACGGCGAGGGTTACTTTTCTCCTCGTTATCATCAGCCAGGATCTCCACGGACGCATCAGCCACTGCGTCGTCAGCATTCGATGCATCCATTGAAATATCTGCATCTTCGCTAGGAAATTCAAACGCATCGGCTGTATCCTCGTGATGAGTTGCACTCTTCTCCACGCTACAGTCATCCGCAGGCAGCTGCTCAATCGAACCTGACGTGATCATCTTCCCAAAGGCTTTGACCTTCTTCACTAAGCACATCAAGTCGTCGTCCTCTTCGATAAGCTGAAGCCCAGCTAAGCGTGGCTTGCCCATATCTGCACGCTTAGCCTTGAAGGAACGTGCTCGCAAATTGGTGGCGAGTACGCGGCTAGCCGCTCGCGGGCATGCGTCGTGGGCGATGCTAAGACGCTCAATTTCAAGCAGACGCTGTCGTTTCTTACTTGGCAACGCCGTCGATAACGACGCAGTCATTGCGCTGCACTGCTTCTTGACTACAAACTCGGCGATTTTCTTGCGGTGCTCCATCTCCTCGACTTTACGGCGCAATCGAAGATACTTATCACGCTCCAAAATTTCTTGTGCACGAGCACGCTTTGCCTCAGCTTCCAAGCGCCGCGAGATCATTCCGGTGCGCGCCAGTCGTATCCGGAATGCCTCTCGTTCATCCCGCAGATGCCGTTCTTCTTCTGCTCTTGCCACGGCATCACTTACAACCGCCACTCTGTCGTATTTACACTCTTCATCCTCATTTCCTGCAGGATGGCGCTCCGATCGGCGTGACTGACTTTCACGGGGCTCATGACTTCTCCCGCGTTTGGACGCACCAGTTGCAGCACTACCTGCTTCGCGGCGGCCTGTCAAAAGGCATCAGCAGAGAAAAGAGAGGTTAGAAAAGAACGTGCATGTAGTCACAACAGCTAATCAGTCGCAGCCACTTACGCTTAGGACGCTGCTGCTGTTGCATCGGCGCCTCGTCTCGTGGTGCACTTCGACTCCGACCTGATACTGTTGAATTCTCGTTAACCTGCTGCATTGCCGCATCAGTTGCGCTCAACTGCTGTCGTATCCGCGTCTGAGCATGCCGCTCCCGCACCGATTGTCTCTCTGACTCGTTCTCCTCCTGCTGTTGACGCGCCTCCTCACTCGCCCCCTCCACCTCCACCAGCACTTCCTGCACATGCACTTGCGCACCTCCCTTCTCCCCAGTCTCCATGTCGCGAAGTTGTTCACTATCCGCCCCACTCTTCTCATACTTCCTCAACTGCTGCTCCGTGCTCTCCACCACCGCCTGTAGCAGCTGCACGCCGTCGTCCACCCTCTTCGCCGTGTTGGCAGAGATCATGAAGGCCATGGAGAACGCGGCGGGCGCCTCTTCCGCTCCGCCGCCCTCCTGCGACTGCGTCTTGCGGTAGCTGATGCTGCAGCGCGCGCGCGACATGATGGCGTTGAGCTTGCCGCCGTTGACGCCGATCACGTGCGGCGCGAGGCGCAGCGGGTCCATAGTCGTCTTCACGTGCACCATACGACCGATGGGCTTCTTGCCGTTGATCACCATCGAGACGGAAGGCGTCACGCTCGCCGGCGCCTTGGGTGGCGCGGGCTCTCGCGCGCTTGGGCTGGGCGCTGCAGTTGACGCCGCGGCCGCCGGCGAGCGGTCGCTCCTGGCCGAGTTCCCGCTGTAGTTGGCGCTGCGCTTCTTGGCGCCGGGCCCGCTGCCGGCCGGGCGCTTCCTGGCCGACTTCTTGCGGCTGTTGGACGCGCTGGAGGATGCGCCCGACGCGCCTGTAGACGCGGAGGAGCGGCGCGTGGACGAGTTGGACGCGGACGACGGCGCGGCGGGCGGCGCCGTCGCGCGCGCCTCGCGTACGCCCAGCGACGCGCCCACGGAGATGACGCCCATGCCTTGTCTTGGTGGCGGAGCTCGCTTCGCTGTGAGTGTGTAACAGTTGTTTGATGTACCATTTGTGTAGCCGATCGGCCCTGACGTGGCGGCGCAGCTTTGGACCGCTCCTCGCCATTGCGGGATCCTCGTCCTCGGTGGCAACATGAAGGTGGCGACGTGCGCGGCGCCTACGAACATCGCGGTGATCAAGTACTGGGGCAAGGACGACGTGGCGCTCAACACGCCCATGAACTCGTCGGTGAGCGTGACGCTGCACCAGGACCAGCTGCGCACCAAGACGTCCGTGGCCGGCGGCTCGGCGCTGCAGCGCACGCGGCTGTGGCTCAACGGCCAGGAGCAGCCTATCAATAAGCGCGTGACCGTCGTGCTGCGCGAGATGCGGCAGCTGGCGAGTCGCGTGCACGGCGAGAGCCACATGCACAAGACCGCGCAGCACCTGCACATCGTGTCCACCAACTCGTTCCCGACGGCGGCGGGGCTCGCGTCGTCCGCGGCGGGCTACGCGTGCCTCGTGGCGGCGCTGGCCGAGTTCTACGGCATCTCGAGGTCGGACGAGGAGTTTCCCGGCCAGCTGTCGGCTATCGCGCGTCAGGGCTCAGGATCGGCCTGCAGAAGTCTGGACGGAGGCTTCGTGGCCTGGCAGAAGGGAGCGCGGCCCGACGGACAGGACTCCATCGCTGTGCAGGTCGCGGACGAGAGGTATTGGCCCGGGTTATGTGCCGTGGTGTGCGTCGTGAATGACGCGCAGAAGGACACGAGCAGCACGACCGGCATGCAGACGACCAAGGCCTCGAGTCCGCTGCTGACCTACCGCGCCACGCACTTGGTGCCGGAGCGGATGAAGACCATGGAGAGGGCGATTTTGGCGAGGGACTTTGAGGCGTTCGGCGCGCTCACGATGCGGGACAGCAACCAGTTCCACGCAACGTGCCTTGACACAACGCCGCCGATCTTCTACCTGAACGACGTGTCTCGTCAGATCATCGGCCTCGTGCACCGCTACAACGAGCAGGCTGGTCGCGTGCAAGCTGCGTACACGTTCGACGCCGGTCCGAACGCGGTGCTCTTTGTCGAGGAGCAGCACGTGCAGGAGGTCGTGTCGCTTGTGCACCATTGCTTCCCTACGGCATCGGAGATGACCATCAAGTCATCGATGCTCGTCGACCGCACGCTGTCAGAAACGCTTCGTTCGAGGATGGAGGCTACGCCCGAGAGCGGCAAGGCATTCAAGCTCCCTCACATCCCCGGCAGTGTGAAGATGATGTACGTGTCGCGCGTTGGCGGTGGCACACGCGTGTTATCCTCGGACGAGGCGCTGGTCGACTCTGTCACCGGGGAACCGCTGCCGTACTACAATGAAACCTCAACCGAGACCGAAATCCGTGGCTGTCCTCTCTTCACGCCCAGCTTCTGGCTGCTGGAAGAACCGGTGCTGCGCTATTTGGCCACCGCCGTCGCCGCCGCCGCAATGACGAGCGCCGTGCTGCTGCGCAAGTAAAATCAGCTACTACAATTCAAGCAAGTACAGTCAAAGAGCCCGAAGACGCAGGCGTAGAAGGTTACCATACCGACTCTAGCAATACAGTTGCTTTTTGTTACGTGGACTCGCTCTTGAATCCGAGCTGTCTCTGCACCATGTCCACGAGCTCGTCGTCCGTCAAATTGGCGGCATCGGCCCATGGCGGTGGACGCAGCTTCACCCGTCGCATGCTCTGCATGATAGCCAGGCGCTTGTCCTCCTGCAGACCGGCGTCCTCCCTCTGCGTGGACGCGTCTTCTGCCTCCGTCTCGCTTTGCGGACATTCTTCAGCGTCCTCTTCACGGTCGCTGTTGTCTTTAAAGCCCGGAGACGTCTCGGGGGCCTCGTCGTCGCTGTTGCAAGGGGACGAAGGCAGCAGAGCGTAGCTCTCGAAGTCTCCGACCGCGGCGCCCTCCTCATCCTCGCTCTCGCTGCCAGCGGATTCCGCGTCGCCTGGTTGTTGAGGAGGCGCAGGGGCTTCTGCGGGCGGGCTGGTCTGCGCTAGGACGGCCGCGTACTCGGCCTCGAGCGCCGCGAGCGGGTCCATGTCGGTAATTTGACTTTTTGTGTACGATACATCACGTTCGGCCCCAGCGCCGTTTGAAGATCGCGTGACGAACTTAGTTTCGGGGCATCCGACAAGGCGCAGCAGATGCTTGCAGTGTAATACAGCGAGCTTGTCGCGCTTCCGCCGACGCGTACCGAGATCTCGGACCTTTGTGTTGAGTGTTCCCCGCATTGGCCGCTCTTCTGGGTGTGCTGAGCTGATCAGCTTAGTTTTGACGGCAAAGCGCGGCTTCAAAAGATGTGGCCGTCACATTTGACTACGGCCTAGGAATGCATCAGCCAAAAGTGACTGAAATCCTCCCTGCGGCTCAGATCGGCCCGGATCCCAGTCGCCCGGCGAAGTTGCTAGAGCGTACGTTTCCGTGATGGCAGCGGCTCTGGCTGCAATACATTCTTGCAACCCCATCGTAATTTGTCCTCCGCCTCTTCGGCCTGGCGGAGGACTGTTCAACAGCGTCAAGATGCAATATACGCAAACGGCAACCAAAGCGCACTCCGCGCTTAATACATTAACGCTTTAAGGCAGCTGCTGCAGCAGCGGGTGGGCGAGCAGCTCGGCCGTCGTGAGGCGCTTGGCCGGCTCGT
>KQ473626.1:0-37351 GCA_001314425.1 Phytophthora pluvialis
TTTTAGCTCTGGAGGCATTTACGAATTTCTGTCTCATCACCTCAGGCAGGTAGTGTTAAAGGGCGAAAAATGCGCCCTTTTGCACAAGTTCAAGTTAGTAATACACCGTCTTTTATAATAGACTATAAACGGTACGATTATAAATCGTCTGTGCATACTAAATTCATGTTAAATGCATGTATCAGGTAGCTCCTGCAAATCTTTGAAGTTCATATGTTACACGAGATATGCAAAGGAAGTACCATGGATTTGTAAAAGGGCGAGTTTTGCGCCATTTTAGATTCAAATGACTTAGACTTGTATACTATAGTTTACCTAAGTGGCTCGCGAAAGGGTTAAAGTAGATGAAAACTAGCTTCTCGACGTTGCCTCTTTCAGGCGGTTTCGCTGCTAAAAATGCACGAACTTGTCAGCCGAGAAGTTTATTTCTGCAGTTGCGCTTGAGCAGACGGACGCGATCACAGTAGTCGTGAGCTTCTGTAGAAACGAGTAGCCGTGGACGCCGCACTAAAACTCGTGAACCCCGATGAGCTTGTCTTGAACAAGCTTGACCGGGCGCGTCGATTGCTGTGCGACTGCTTTAGCAGCTCGATCATGGTTGAATCCTCGTTACCTGGACCATTCCGATTAGCGATGAAGTCCGAGACGCCGAAGTCAAAGCGCTCTTGGATCACAGATGTGATTACCCCGAGCTCCGATATAGGCATCGTCATGTCTCTGAATGTGGTTGGTAGCTGGAGAAACATATTATAGACATAAGAGATAGGGCGTGCGTTCCTTTCGAACAGCTTCTGAAATTGTGGCAGCACAGTGAGCAACACAATTGTCTTTTCCAGTTGAGGAACAAACTTCTTTGCACGCACGACATCAAACGCCATCCGCCGCTTCCCTTCTGCTCTTTTGTCTTAGCCTTGAGGAAGAATTTACCGCTGACAAAGGCATGCAGAATTGCAGAATAGCTTCGGACTTCAACACCGATACGAAACACTTCTCGACCGTCCCCCAACGAGTGGCAGTACTAAACCGTTATTGTCTTCCAGCAGCTGCAGTCGTCGCAACTCTGTCCACAACTGCTGATGCTTCTTAAAGAATCTGACTAGCTTTCGGCGGTTTTCCTCCTGCTTCTTAAGCCATGGCAGCCTAGCGACGAGATCCTTGACTGCAAGGTGAATGAGGTGAGAGATGCATCCGTGGAAGAAAATGTCAGGTAGTCTATCCGTAGAGTCTGCCACATCAACTTATTTGTGCTGGCATTATCCATTACAGCAGCAGCGATGCTTGTAAACCTCGTACACTCAATCACCCGCTTGATATCAGCTGCAAAGGTGGCATTGGTCGACGTAGATCCGGTATACACAGTCTCTAGAAGGTAGGTGTCCTCAATATGTAGTTGATCACGCTCTTGTCGTTGACATTCGTCCAATCATCTGTCGCCAGAGTACACTTCTATCCTTTCACGCGATGCACCGTCACCAACTTTAAATCCCCGTACGAGCCATTCAGAAGGCTCGTCGCGAGCTCTCGCGGTGTCGGGAGGACGGCACCAGGGTTGAGGATAGCCAGAGCATTGGCCAACGATGCATGATTGACCTTGTTGAAGGTCATTACGGAGGAATAGAACCACAGCGCAAACTGCTGCTGAAATGCGGTAAGCTTGGTTGGCCCTAGCACAAGCAGAAAGCATCGAGTTCATCACGGATCGCTTAGAGCACTTGCGTTTGAAATGATCACGCACGCGCTCAACATTTGTCTCTCCCAGCTGATGGATGATCTTCTCGCACGTCTAGCACGAAACAATATCATCTGCCACGATGACGTCGTTCCAGACGGGATCCTTCCGTCTTCCACGCTTAGCAGGCCTTGGTGGCGTCTGCGGATAAGTAGAGTCACGCTTCCGTCCTAGCATCTGTTCACCCGGCGCTGTGGAAGAAGCTCCCTCGTTAGAGTCGTGTTCGGGATCTTGAGTTAACCTGGACGAGCACGAGCCAGACGGGGGACAAGGGTCACAAATTGAAAACTGAGCTCGTGTAGACTGCGCTATCTAGTCTTTACGTGAAGAATTGAATGGTGGGTGCTGTGTGTCTGTGTCTCTGGGTGAAGAAAAGCACCAAGCCAAAATGAACCGCGGTTTAGAGTGTTTAATAGCGGTTTGGTAGGCGAACAACGCTTGAGACGGTCGACAACATCCTCGTTGCGACTGCCCCCCAGCTACCTTCACACCCAGAACCCAGGCAAATTGCCGAGTTCTTCTTCAAGTCCTGCCTCGACGAGGAGGTCGATGCTGCCGGCTACAAGTCGCGCAAGGCATGCGGCAAGCACCGCAAGCACGAGAATGGGACGGAGTACAATAATCTCATGTCCCACGTCCGATCCGCCTACCCCAACTTTGAGGTGGACATGAGGAATGCGACTGTTGCTGCAACAGGCACGCTTTTTTTTCGGGTGAGCCAAAACGGCTCCGACAGCTACGCGTGGCTCCGTTGGATTGTCATGTCCCCCCCCCCCACACACCACACACCCCAAATCCTGTACTTCTCCGAGTCCGAGCTGACACGCCAGTACGGTACTGTGTTTATCGCTATATATTGTATGCTATCTGACTGTGATACTTGTCCTAGATTTACCAACTTACACAACGTGTCGAGTGACACAATCCGTGTCAATTTGGAGAGCGTGATACGGGCTGTGGAGAAGGCCATCGGCAAGGAGATGCCCAAGAAAATGGGGCTCACCTTGGACAGATGGAGCCGCGGCACGGAGCACTTCCTCGCGGTCTACGGCTGCTAGGGGACGTCGGACCCTAGCAAACAATAGACCAAATTGAGCTCGTTGCTCAATAGTTTATTAGCCTAACCATCGGTTCTCAATTATTTATTGTGGTTGACGGGCTTGTTGTTGATAGTTACTTATTCGACGTCGCGATGAACAATTAATATATATATTGGCGTTTCGGCATCCCTGCTGTCGATGTTGAACGCAAAGCACTGCGTAGAGAGCTTGTAGACGCGGCGTGCTCGGGTTCGTCGAAAAGCTCAGCAATCGAGTGACGCAACGGATAATCACTCTCCTTGTCCGTGGGCATACACGGACAACGACGAAGGATGTGGGCATTGACTTGACGGCAGGGTTGTCGTCGCCTGTGTCGAAGCAGCCGTTGAAAAAGCGCAGACGTGTCCCTTCCGCCAAATCGAAAATCATGCTGGCTGGAACTTGGTCAGCATACTTCTTCTTAGCATTAGCAATGACGCTGGGCGGATAATCCTGGTGTAGTTCTTGCTCATTGTCCTGGAGTTGAGAACGCACGAACGAAATCACCATTGGAATCCACGCGACGTCGAGGCATGCAGTCACCGTATTTATCGCAAACTTCAGCTCTCCAATCGATTCCGAGGCCCGCTTAACCCGAGACTGCTCGCGTAGCTGGTCGTACCCACCTCCAGAAATACAGACACGTAAGTGCGATCAACAGCTTGATCTTGTAGCACTTTGAGGACGGCAGGCGCGAGGCCGATGTTTACGACCAAGTAGCCGCAAGCTGGAAGAGATGGCTTGGGCTTGGGCGCCATTTCAGAAATACACTGGACACGGCTAGATGCAACGGGCACGCTGTCTATTTATCTTCATATTTGTATGAAGCGACATCGGCTGGATAGTTCTCAGCAAATGCAACGGACACGCTGCCAATTATCTTTTATTTTTTGTATGCTATCCCTGGTTCGTATTCAACTGCTTCAGCAGATCTGTGCTGTGCAAAGTCAGTCAGAACAACTTGTCCTTCCCAATGAAATTGCTATATTTTGTAATATTGCCCTCCTTGGTGTTTGCCCTTGTTTGACTTGCATGAATTATTAATACCGTATGATCGTAGTCCTAGGCGTCACCGCAGAAGCACATTCCACAAATCCTTGGCATCAACATATGACTGCAAATCGCATTTTTTGGGAACAAATCAATGTGTTTTACTATGCATCGTCTTCACTATCATTGCTGATGTCGTCGCCGGATCCGATATCGTCGTCCGACATAACTTCATCACTAGCAAGGTCGCAGCTTCCAGCTCCGCTACAATGCTGCTTTCGATCTACTGAAAGTCAGTCCCGTTTTTTGCCACCCGAGTATCGTTGAGTATTCCGACCTTAGCAAAGCCGCTACCGATCGTCTTCTTTGTCAGATCCGCCCAGCATTTTAACACCCACTGGGCAATGAATGTGCGGCTTGGTGGCTTCAACTTGAACGCTTCTTCTTTGTGGTTACCGTGTAGTCTGGCAACCTCGACATCAGCATCAGCTTGTGTAAGTTCTTTCCGTGCTTTTAGAATTGCTTTCTGCAGCTTAGTACGGTTTTGTTCGCGACGCGCAGCCCCAGCACGGTACTCCACAAGTTGTCCGCGGAGGCAGGTTATCCAAAGCGATCGCAACCCCGATTTGAAAGGTTTGTTCCATGATACGTCTGCCGGTTGGCAGTCGTACGTATAGCGCGATGGAATTTTGAGTAGGATGACATTGATAGTCACTGCATATTTGACGACATCATCCGTCCAGTGTCCGCTGAAGTCATCCAATAAGAGTAACACGTTTTCGTCAAGATTGGGTCGGTCGGCAAAGTGATACTTTAGGAACTTCAGCGATTGCTCGGCGTTCCACCATGCGCACTTATTGCCGTATATTTCTCGTCCTGTAAAGCTTTCACATCACGGTTCCAAACGGTTGCTCCAAAGCCATGACGCAGCTTATTTTCCGTTTGCTTGTCTTTAGTTTTTGCTGGGGTGCTTCTAAAGAGAAGAAAGGTCGGGTATTTATTACCTTCCCAATCAGCCAAAAGCATAGCAGTTGCTCTTGCTTTCTCTTTATTTGCGCACTTTACCCACACAGTCTTCACGCCTCGCACAGAAATTGTCTGTTTAGGCAAATACTAAAAACAATACAGCTACAGATCATTAGATATTGTCATCAATGCACACAATAATCAAGCCAATGACACCTACCTGTCTGGTCAGCATTATATACTTGGACGCATTGTTTCTCCACAATGGTTAGACGAACCAATGCTTCAAACTCTTGAGCTGCTAGATGAGCGTCTTCTGGTGTTGTTTGGCCTTGTCTGGTCCGAGCACGAAGCGAAAGTCGATTTCTGCGGAGGAAGAGTTTTATCCATGTAGGAGAAGCCGCAAACTTGTCACTAAGATCACACTCAGCGGCAATCTCCTTTGCCTGGAGTTGTAACATCAATCTAGACACCGGGGCGCCGTCCTTACGAAGCGAATTTATCCACAGTACAATCTCAGCTTCTGCTTCTCGAGAAAATACAGTTGCATCACCCAGTCTTCTCAGATTTCGATGGCGCCCTCGTCCGTTTTCGCATGCTTCCCGAATAGTGTTGGTTTGTTTTATCCACTTGTTGATTTGCTTCTTCTTGGCTCTGACTTCGCTACCAGACAACTTGCCGTAGAAGTGCGCAATCGTCTCGTCGAGGTCGAAACCATCATCCCTGTAATTGAGCACGTCCAGTTTGTGTGAGTACTCCACCGCCATGCGCTGGAACTTCTTCCTCTTCTTTCCTCCCCCATTTATCCGTGGACGCCCCATGACGAGTTGCTCCTGCGCGATTCTTGGAGAGTGAGAGCAAGCCGCACTTTACCAGTACTGGAGCATAAAATTAGTGGAGACGGGAGAGGCAGTAATGGAGCCGTCTGTCCAAAAATAGACGACTACCATTGGCTCCCTGCTTAGCACTAAACGACGCCTAGGACTACGATCATACGGTACGTGTATATATTCGTATAAAAAGTCCAATTATATCTACGTCCACCACACAAAATATGTGTCCCACATCAAGTTGAAGTTTCGACCGCCCCGATCTTCGCCGCCACTCTCGAAATCGACCGAGAAGCTACGCGCAACATGTCCGAGTCCCCCAGCAAGAAACAGAAGGTGTCGGGTCCGCTGACGGCGCACAACTTGATCGACGGCGAGTTCGTGCCGGCTACGGGGGGCAAGTTCCTCAACGTCATCAGCCCGTCCACCGGCCAGGTGGTCGGCAAGTGCGCGCTGTCCACGGATGAAGACGTGAAGGCGGCGGTGGCCAGGGGGCACGAGGCCTTCAAGGAGTGGCGCCAGACGACCGTCAAGGCCCGTGCAGCCATCATGCTCGAGTTTCACGCGCTGATGATGCAGCACCAAGGTGACGAGGTCACTTACGTCGCTGGTAGAGAGAGAGGGGGGAGGGGACTTAACGGATGCGGTTGATACTACTGCTGGCAGATGAGCTGGCGGACATCGTGGTGCGCGAGAACGGCAAGAACCGGACGGAGGCACTCGCCAGCGTCTTGAAGGGCAACGAGACGGTCGAGTACGCGTGCAGTCTGCCGCAGCTGGTGCAGGGACGCACGCTGCAGGTGTCAAGAGGCATCACGTGCCAGGAAGTGCGCGACCCGCTGGGGGTTGTAGCCTGCATCGTGCCCTTCAACTTCCCCATTATGGTGCCGATGTGGACGATCCCCATCGCGCTGACGATGGGCAATTGTGTCATCTTGAAGCCGTCGGAGAAGGTTGAGAGACAGTGGCGTCGTTTGTTGGGGATGGTGTTGGTGTACTCAAGTTGTGCTTTTGATGACAGGTTCCACTGACTATGGCACGTGTGGCGGAGTTGCTGTTGGAGGCGGGGGTTCCGAAGGGCGTCTTCCAGGTGCGTGGGCGTGATTGGGTCGTTTGCCTGCGATCTGCGGGTTCTAGTGCTCTAAACGATCGTTGGCACTTGACCAGATCATCAACGGGACGGTGGATCCAGTGAACAGCTTGTGCGACCACCCAGGCGTTGCCGCTGTTACGTTCGTTGGCTCCAGTCGCGTGGCGCAGCTTGTTGCTCGCCGATGCAGAGCGCTGGACAAGCGAGTTCTTGCACTCGGAGGAGCAAAGAACCACCTCGTGACGCTTCCGGATGCAGACATTCAAGTGGCTTCCAAGGACATCGTTGCGTCTTATGCTGGATGCGCTGGACAGCGTTGCATGGCTGCGTCTGTGCTTTTGCTTGTGGGAGACTGCACAGCGCTGCTTGACATGATTGTCGAGAAGTCGAAGGAGTTGACTCGAGGAACTGATGCTGGCCAGGTTGGAGCACTCATTGATGACGGGTCGAAGACACGCGTGCTCAAGTACATCAACGAGGCAGAGGCTGGTGGCGTCAAGGTGCTGGTGGACGGACGGTCGTGGTCGAAGGAGTCCAAGGGTTTCTGGGTTGGACCTACCGTGTTGCTGCACACGAACCCGAACGATGCCGCCATGAAGGACGAGATCTTTGGACCAGTGCTCTCTGTATACCACGTGGACTCATTCGACGAGGCACTGCAGATCGAGAACGGCAACGACTACGGCAACGCGGCTGCCATCTACACGTCGAATGGTGCCTACGCCGAGTATTTCCAGTCCCGTTTCCGCGCCGGTATGATCGGGATTAACATTGGCATTCCCGTTCCGCGCGAACCGTTCAGCTTCGGCGGCATGTTCGGCACGAAGAGCAAATACGGAGACATGGACATCACGGGGGACGGCTGCGTCGAGTTCTTCTCCACGAGGCGCAAGATCACCTGCAAGTGGAGCGCGAGCATCAATCCAGGCGACGCGGCCAACTTCAGTGGCCAGCTCTGAGCAGCAGCTGTTAAAGGGGAAGGTAAGTTTCACTACAACAGACGCAAATGCCCCCTGGCCGTTTGCTAGCCGTTGACCGCCACTGTTTCCTGCTTGCCATGACTTTGATATTCCTCCAAGCTACACAACAAAATTCGGATACAGGTAGCACAAACTACTTCTGAACCTCGTTAGTGTTCATCTAAGCACTGTTGGCGTGGCAAGCTGCAAGAATGTTCATACAGTTAAGCCCTCAGCCCCCAAACGTTCTCCCGAAAACAATTCACACCGTCTCAGAAGATCAGTAGTGAAACCGATTGCCCGGACAGGCGAAAGACGATAGCTGACTTCGAATTCGAAATGGTTCATGAACCTGTAGTACTACTAGTAGTAGGCATGGGAAAGCTCAAAATGCTTCAACCACAACACGACCGAGCCCGGGTGTCCACTATGTGTATTGAGACGATGAGGCTAAGGTACTAAAACCTGGTAATGCTGTCAGAGTATATATGGGGCACAAGCTTGTCGAGCAACAAGAACTGCGATGCACACGGAACTTGCTGATTTATTTCGCGCTGGTAATTGTTCAGCGCGCAGCGCATCTTGGACATGCTGACGCCAGAAACGGTGAGCGATCTAGCCGAACGATCTCTGGGCTTTCGATTGGCCCTGCTCGCTTTAAACTGCGATGCATTCTTGACTGCCTGTCAGCTCGAGCGACCTTCTAACTCGATCACTTTCTGACTTGCCCAGTTCGAAGCATGACGCTCAAGATCTCGCTCGCCCTCGGCTTCCTGGAGCACCACGAGCAGCCCCACAAGCACCCGTCCATTCTGGCGAGAGAGGAAGACTACCTCGATGACCACGACGACGACGACTGGGACGAGCATGTCGAGCCACGCCGACGAAGCTCTAGCGTCGAGGCCGCTCTCAACTCGTGCGTCACGTCGCTGTCGTCCAGTCTGAACAGCGCCCGCAGCGCTTTCACCACGCATGCCAAGAAGCTCTACTCGCGCGATTCGCTTCGTCGTGGAGGTCACCTACGTAACTCGATGATCGAGATCCCGTCAACCGACGCAGCGCGTTCACTGGCGCGGGCAAACTCCATGCCAGCGCCGAACCGTTCAAGCGAGTCGGACCTTGACCTCTTCGCCGGCGTTGAGGACGGGCTCGAGACGATCGATCTAGCGGAGGGTTGCTTGCCCAAGGTGGACGCTCCATCGCGAGTGTCGACGCATGGTCAAAGCCGGTTTGCGAGGCTCCTGCAGACGCGATCGTGGACGCAGAGCTCCAAGAGGGAAGACAAGTAAAGAGAAAGTCTCGTGAAATACATGTAGCCATGTTGTCCTTGTTGCTCACAAGTTGAAGTTACTCAGAGTGATGGTCTTCGTGCACCACAACACCCTGCAGCTGCACTCTGATCGGGCGACGTCACCCGATCAGAGCGCCGCGAGTTGGACGCTCAGCAATCTGTAGCGGACCCTGCGGTCCGCACAGTGTGGTGGCCGCCGCCACAAGTTCATGGGCAAGTGATCCATTGGATCCCTCCCTTCGTCGCCAGGCTGGTCACGCGCGTGGCGAGATCAGACGCACTCGGCTATGGTAGACGAGCTCCATGGCCTTCACCGTGCCACTCGACGGCTGGATGGAATGCCTTTGTAGCTGCAGCAGTCTCTGGCCATAGCTGCCCAGTACTCTGCCAGAGTGTCCTGCACTGTCGTACCATATGTATTGTACCCGCCGTATGGTAAACATCACGTCATTCCTGTAACGTTTGTAACCCCCTTTTTGCGCAACGTTGTGCTGATGGGAACATTTCATACAAACGCCGAGTCACCGACCCCACCGGGGACACATTGAACATGCTGTTTCGTGTACCGCACACGAATTTCAGTCCGCGCCTTTCCCGCATGTCACGCACTGACAAGCTCTGGCTCAAATAAGACAAAGCTAGAAGCGGAGCTGCTCGCGCCATCCCTCCCCACTAGTCGACGGACGCCATGGCCGAGGCCGCGGGGGACCTCCTCGTGCACGTGCGCCAGCGGCTGGACGCGCTCACCTGCGACGACCAGTCGCAGTTCCTGGCGAGCTCGCTGCAGGCCTCGCCCTTCGTGCCGTCGGCGTCGCACCGCGTCTCGTTCCAACCGCGACTGCTGCCCAACGCTGTGCAGCCCGCGAGCGCCAGGCGGCGGCGGCCGACGCTCCTGGGCTCGTGGCTGCGGCGCGCGGGGCTCACGGGCTTCTACGTGCGCCTGGTGCTGCTGCTGGGCACCGGCTGGCTGCTGGCCATGGTGGGCATCTTCACCTTCCTGTACGCGCTGCCGGCCGCCCAGGAGGACATCGTGCTGACCAGCACGGCGCAAGTAATATTACTATTAGGAGTCTACTTCCTGGGGGGGGCCGTGGGCTGCTTGGCCTTCGGCGTGTGTGCGGATCACTTCGGACGGCGCCCGGTCCTGCTCAGCGCCCTGAGCTTCTGGCTCGTGGCGAACGCGTTGACGGCGGCGGCGTGGGATTACGCGTCGTTTGTGACGCTGAGGCTGCTGGCGGGCATGGGCATTGGCGGGCAGTTGGCGCTGCTGGCGACGCTGGCGCTGGAGTACACGCCCACGAGGACAAGAGGGAGACTGACAGCGCTCACGGTGTCCGTAGCCGGACTGGGGGTGTTCGGCGGCGTAGGCTATGGACAATTGGCCAGTGCTGCGCTGGGCGAGGGAGGCCTCGGCTGGAGAGCCACGTACGGAGTGCTGAGTGCCATCGCTCTGCTGTTCCTGGCTATGTTGTACTTGGCGCTGGAGGAGTCGCCCAAGTACTTGGCCAGTGTCGGGCGCGCGGAGGAAGCGCTGTGTATCCTGGAGAAGATCGAGACGGCGCATGGAATTACAAGGCCAACAAGAGTGACAGTGCCCACGAGTCTGTACGAGCCGCCGTCGCAGCGACCACAAATAAGTTATGAACAGTACTTGGAGAGCAGCTCGGACTCGGATTCCGGCCTGGAGATGGCGCTACGAGGACACCGCAGCGGACAGGACGAGGAACTGCAGAGAGGAATGCGAGGCTATAACTACGCAGGGCCAGGGGCAGCCAAGGCACGAAGCCAAAGTCAACGTGCGTCTGCGAGGAGATTGCAGAGTCGACATCAGCATCAAGTGGAGGTGTGCACGCCCAGTTCTGGGGACCCGGGGACACCCTCGTACACTCTCGCTCCAAGTGCGAATGTGTCTTTCTTGACAGCACTCGCCCGCCGCGTAGTGGTGCTCTTTTCCGGTTCGATGGCGGGACGGACGGCGCTCATCTGGTTTTTCTGGTTTGCGGAGCTCACGTGCTTTAGCGCAGCCATCGTGACGACTTTGATGATGGCCGGAACGTTCATTAAGGTGAACGCGATTGGGACGGGCTTTGGAGTAGGAGATCAACTCTTCTGGTCTGCCATGACATTCCCCGGCCTCCTCCTCACTGCTGCGATCATAGAGACTGCCGGTCGACGTATAACTCTGGCGCTGTTTGTATTTTGTGGTGGCGCTGTTATGATTGCGTCTTCCTGGCTTTTAGAGGAAGATGGCGAATGGTTTGGTTTATCATTGGCGCTGGGGGCGATGGCGTTGGCTACAGGTGGCACGCTGGGTGCGATGATTCCCTTCACTGGCGAGCAGTTCCCACTCCTCACTAGAGCGTTGGGCATTTCGTGCGCTGCAGCTTGGGGGCACCTTGGCATGTTTGCTGGAGTGTATCTTGTGCTTCGACGGGTAATGGGCGACGAAGCTTGGACGTGGCACGACGAACGGTTGATGCTGGCTGTGTGCGGCGGAGTAGCTATTGCGTTGCTTCCTGTGATTATGTTCATGGGACCCGAAACGCGTGGTCGGGATATCGATGCTTCGTGGTTCGAAGACAATAAGGGTCTTCACCCCCGCGCGGGTGGCGTGCTGTCGGCAACGCCGGGTGGTCCTCCGGAACAGCCCGTGACGAGGTTTCGCAGCCTGAGCAAAACCAGCAACGGGCGCGTCGATAAACCCGCCGATTCGTCAGATGACAACGATCGAGAGCGACCGAGGTCTCCATTTAATAGCGGCGTGGCAATGACAGGTCCGGCCATTTACTCTCCGACTTCAGCTGCGCTAGCGCACTCTCCAGGAGATTACGAGTCATCTTCGTGCTCCTCTTCGTCGTCCTCGGGTTTCTGGCAGACGCATTCCGTGCGTCATCTAGGCCGCAAGATGAAGCATGCGGCTCAAGCGATTGCTCGCAGGTCCGACGAAAAGCACGTGATGTGTCTATCCTCTGATTCCAAGCTGCGAACTCGAAGTACCAGTGGCGCGAAGCGAACCCGCGGCGGAAGCGCTAGCATCGACGGCCGATGCGACACGCTGCCCATCGATGACCTCGATCAGCTGGACGCGATGGTCACCGAGCACGAATATCGCCAGCATCGCTTGAGTGTCGACCGCCCAGAGGACAACGAGCCGCGGCGTCAGTCCGTGCTCGAGATGTTGGAGCCAGTCCTTCTAGACTGGCGTCGATCTCTCTCCAGCTCGTTTTCGAGCTCAGCACGGGGTCTAAGCAGCAGCAGCAAGGGCGGCAAGGACGGCAAACAGGAGCACAGCGCTTCTGTCTCCACGGACATGGAGTCCGCTATCGCCGCATCCGACGTTCGTTCCAGCGAAACGGGACGCTACACCATCGACCTCGACATGTTCGACACGTTCACGTACATTTCCACGCCGGTGCTGGGCGGCGACAACTACTCGGACCATGAGCACCGTGAACCCAGCAATCTCTCCTCCGCCAGTAGTGGCGAGGTGAAGCAAAGCAGCTGATCTCTTCCGCCACGAGGAAGCGCGGAGACGGCATTTTGAGAGCGAGCTCGCGTTTGTGTGTGCTTGCTGTATGTGTATGTATTGGGGCTTCTAGAGTTTCCAGAAGCTGTAAGAGGGCCATTAAGTTACGATAATCTAAAGTAGGTTTTGTTGGTTCGTGGGCGTCCGCGTACGTCCTCCAGCGTCTCCAAGCATCCAGTCAGCACCAGGGCACCGCTTCACAAGATCTCAATCGCCGGCTGCGACGCTTCCAACGGGATATCTCAAGCAGAGTCGCAGTGCACAGGTATCAAGACAAGAATGGCGAGCACATTGACGAGGTCGCTATGGTTCCTGTCCCTCGTAGCATCGATCTCGAGCTATGGCGTTGACGCCACGGATCCCTGGCTCAAGGCGTCGCCTGCGTTCATGCAACTCCGTTGGCCGAACGCAAGTCTCCTTCAGGTTTCGCTGACCGAACCATCTCTGGTTGCTGGGACCAAGGCGTTCTTTACGACTGAGGCCGTCGCTGTGCTGAGTGTTCGCAACGCAACGGTAGTCAACAGTACCACTCGAGCGACGTACGAGGTGCTGTTCCTGATCGGAGACGCATCGCAGGCTTTCACTACGACAGTGGCGCCAGCAACTCTCAACACGACTGGACTTGCCAGTGCGCTGGGTAAGACGTTGGAAGCCACGGTCCTGGCTGCTGCAGGTGTCAAGAATCAATCGGAGCCTCTGTGGCAGGTTGCCTCTGCGTTTCGAAGCAGTGCTGTGACTTGTGCGGCCATGGCCAGTGCTGAGGTTCTTACCAACTACAAGTCCGCGCCGAACTTCCCGGCGATTCGCACGCCAGCTTCACCCGCGCCGTCGGCATTCTTGACATTCAGCGTATTCTTCAGGAACGTCAATGACCCAGCGAAGCTCCCGCAGAGTGTCGTGTTTCAAGTACGCCGAGGCGTGGCAGAATTTCTAGGTGGGGCTTTCAATACGAGTGACGTGGTGGCGAGTGGTCCAGCTACTGCAGCCTCGGATTCGACCCTGCAAGTGAACCAAACCTTCTACCTACGGTTACCACCGACAGCAGACACAGCGATGTCGAGCCGTGAAGCTCTCGCGAATCTGTTGCTGTACGGAGATCTCACACGTCTTATCGTGGGCGATACCGCGGGTGTAACTCGACCGGCCATGTTTCTGGACTACATATTCGACTCGACTGAGCTCTCAGGGGCACTGGGTTCCCAAGCGATTGCAGCTTCTCAGCCGTTTGCCGCGACGTTGCTCCCGTACGTGTTTCGCTACGTGAATGTTGACACGTTCCCCGTTGGAAACCCAGCGCTTCCAGGGGCCGTAGCTGATGCCGCGACGTTGCTGGCTGCGGTCTCGGAAGACGCGTTGAATGCGCTTCGTCGTAAGAAACAGCGCTTTCAGTTCGACCCTGACCGCTACGCTGCTGCACTACCGAAGGACGTAGCATATCCTTCGACCGTCAGCCTCAGTAGCATGGATCTCACTGGTGTGTTCACCACGACAGTTTACTGGGCGAACACGCTGAGTCAGGAGTTCTGGTTGGAAAGCGCCGAGTCCACGGACCCAGTGTCCTGGAACCTCTTCCCCTCCACCTCCTTCTTCGTTGAGGATTCATCGGCTTCCTCTACTTTACCTGCTGCTCCTATCGTGAAGCTAGGAAACACGTCGACACCGCTTTGGACACTACAAGCTGCGACCGCGGAGAGCTTGGACATGGCTCTTAACTTTCGAAGCACCGATGACAATGCTACTCTCGTCAAGGTAGAGGTTGCTGTTACGCTACATTCGTCCGGCGATGCCGAGTCTACGGTCACCAGTATCGCTCGTCCTGCTAGCAATTCGACTGGCAGCAGCTCGAGTAGCTCGGTGAGTCCATTGAATGTTGTGGTTCGCCACCAAAGCCGCTTGCTGCGCAATGGAGCCACGGATAAAGTGAGCAAGCTGCTGCTCTACCTCGAGTTCGGTGCTGCAGACGTCACGGAGAAAAGTGCGGACAGGTGTGCACATTGCCTGCAGCTCCGGGACTGGTGCTCGAATGAAGCACTGTGTGCAGCTCTGAAGACGTGTGTGCTGACGGCGATTCAGACTCCGATCTCACAACTTGTGAGCGCCACAGCAACAGCGAGCGAGACTGACGACCTCTACTCGCTATTTAACGGGTGTCTGGCTGGGTCGGCGGCAGCTCCAGTGGACGTGAATGCTCTCATGCTCTTCACAAGTGCCATTCGATGCCAGTTGCAACGCCTGTGTCCGGTTCCATCGCCGAGCACCAGCATCGTCATTCCGTCAGGATTCAAGTTGGTGTGGGGTAGTGGCAAGGGCCAACATCAGGTGATGCCGTTGCTTGGCGCAGCCACCTTCCCTGCTCCAACCAGTACGCCCGTGAATATTTCTCTAAGTATCGGGAGTCGGGTGGTGTGCTACCTGCCGCTGTGGAGTAATGCCACTGCGGCGTCAGTCGAGTCGAGAATCCAACGATCGTGTACTTTTGCCAAGTTCTTGGGTACGGTGCAGGCCGTCGTGAACTCGAACACTTCTGGAGCTACCTCTGTCGACCTCTTCTACGACGGTCTCGTGGGCCCGCTGCCCACTTTGGTACCAGTGAGCAGCGACGGACAGGTCCCAGTGGTTGGAGCCACGATCACTTCGGTCACGATGCCAAGTTTACGCCTTCGCTATGTATCTGCTGGTGGCCCCGTTCCGTATGCAGCTACGACGGACCCATCGCCAACTGAAGCATGTGCAGAGTGCAAACGACTGGCACTGGATGTGTGTCTCCGCGACGCCAAGTGTGCCGTCATGGCTGACTGCGTCATGCAATACCAAAGCGCGAGCGCGACTGTCACTGTTGCCACGGACGCGTCAGCCTCGTCGCCATCGCTAGCTGACGCAATTCTCAAACTTGTTCGTGGTGATGAGGTTGGCACCAGTCTCTCGCTCGAAGCTGGCGTGACTGCTTGTCTTCCAGCCTCGATAACGAACGGCGTGTCACGCGTTGATGTGAACGGTGCTTCGTGGCGCAAACTCGTGAACGCCAGTGCCTGTTACAGTCGCAGCTCCTGCCCACTCGCTCTTGCACCCGTGCTGGCTTCGTCATGGTCCTCCTTGGCCTCAACTTACACTGCCGTCGGGAAGTGGCGTATTTCGCCCGTGAGGAAGCTGCAACGACTCGTCTACACTGGTTTAACGTCAACTCTCAGTGATTTGAAGGTCCCGCTGTCTCTCACGCGCGATGGTGTTGTAGTCACGGTCTCAAGTGCTGCCGACGCCGATTCTCTGGCGGCGTCACTTCGTGGAGCCATCCAGTACGATGGTATCCAAGTGGTTCAAGTAGCACTGGACAGCTCAACGGCCTTTGCGTGGACGATTTCCTACGGCCATTGGGTTGGATCGCTGCCCAGCTTCATAGCGTCTGACAACAAGGAGTGGATGCTCGTCGCGTACCCGACCATTTCGAATAGTGTGGTCGTTCCCAACGAAAGCATCCTCGAGCTGGTTCCTCGCAGCTCAGCCAGCACCGCCAGTGCTATCGTAACTAGCAACAGCACGACCTCCCAGTAAGGAGGAGGGTGTCTCAAAACGAATGCAACCATTTTCGATGCTGGTATTCTCCTGCCGCGTAGGGCGGTCAGATGCTGTGAGAATGTACCATTGACGCCACTCCACCTTGGTCAGACGCACGACCTCCGCGAATTCAGCGATGGGGTTCACCGTCCACATGTGCGCGGAGCCTTGACAGCCTCCAAGCCCACGTCAGGGTAATTCTCAAACTGCGTTGTGGTAGTGCGCTAACACACATGAACAGTACAACCAAAGCTACAGTTAGTGGTGACAAAGCGGAATATAGAAATACGTATCGTGAAGTCCGTCCTGGCGTTCCTGCTGCAAGTGTTCGTGGTGGTTCGTCTCACGCTGGCGCAGGCAATTTACTGCATCTGGATTCGGTGTAGTTGTCTCTTTCTCAAGAAGTTATTGCGGAGAGAGCAGAGAAGCACATGGAGAAGGTCGAAAAGCTCCGTGCATACTGAGAGAAAAGAGGCAAGACGCCTAGCGTCGTGAGCACCTTCGCACTTTCACAACTCTACGGGAAAATATAATTATTCCCCTAAAGTGGACCTAATTGCCTAAAAGTTGCCTAACGTTGTTTTACCGTAATTTAACCTTATTTACCGTTATAAGCCTGCTATTACCCAAAAACGTTTGGTTGGTGTGCCCAAAAGCTGTCCTAAAACATGTGCCCAAGAACATAAATCGCTAACCTTCGTCTCTAATTCGTGTGTGGATCAGCGAGCGTAGCTAACCAGGCACCGACCACTAATGCTTCATTTGCAATACACCGCCTCAAGACTCACGTGTCTCTGTTCCACCCTTTCAGTGAAGTACCTCACAGTATGGCCGGCCTGATGAAGTGGTACCGCTCTTGCACACGTCGTTTGTTTTAGCTCGAATATATTTGCACTTAAAGGTATGTTCCTTAGTGTGACGTAAAATCCAGTAGTATAAGCTGACTAACAAAACGCAATGCTGCTCCGGGCGATGACAAGCACCCGTACGACTTTTGACGTTTCGGTTTCAGAGCCAGATACTAAGCCTTCACGATCAGCATGTACACCAGTTGAGCGGGGAAAAAAAAGCAAAACCGAGAGATGACCGGAATTGAATTTTCAATGGTGACGTGCATTTAGTACACTAAAGATAATTTGAGCCAGATGAAAACATGAGTGTATCCGTCACTCTGGCATGCTGTTCATGAACGAAAAGTCAAGCGGCATCAGCATTCACATACAAAGATCCATATTTCCAGCTTAGTACTGGTTGATCGCGTTGTTGACGTTGACCCACGCGATTGCCTCACGAGCCAGCACTGTAAAAATAGCTTGGCCCTGATCATCGTTGAAATTCTTGCGAAGGGCTGTGAAGACACCAACAAGTTCATAATACTTGGGCAGCAGCGAGAGCATTAGGGCGGCCCAAAACGACGTACAACATTGCAGAGCTCATTGGACTGCAGAGGCTGTTGGCCAGGGCAGTCGACCAAAGACGGACAGGATTACACGTAGTTGGCGACCAGCAAAAGGATCCTGAGGATGCTGAGCGAACGGAGGGAGATGAAAGCGAAATCACTACAGTATTGGTATCGGGAAACACGAAGGTTGGCCGACTTGTGCGCGGTGAGGAGCTGGTCACACCATCACCGGCGCTTCAACTTAGCGGCGGATTGGCTCGCTAGTTATGCGATGGACAGAGAACGGAACACGGCCACGGTGATGGAAGGAGAGGGAGACAACAGGGAGATATGCGCAGGAATGGACGAGCACGTCAAGGGAGACGTGCAGCACATGGCAAAAACGGAAGACGACGAAATCAGGCGGGAGTCACAGTGAGTCGTCGGGGCTGAGCAGATGAGTGAGTGAGAAGATGACAAGAACTCTTAACGGCTTAAGCGATGGTAGACACTGGATGGGAGACGTAGCACCCATCGGGAATGGTGGTTCGAGTTCAGTTCTTGTAAAGAGAACAGTAGCACAATATACCTCAACCTTATTATTTTTTTTTAAAAAAAACAAGTTCATAAGACTTGATGCTGAGAGCGGGGCCGCCAGAGTTACCTCTGTTGACATTCTCTGTAAGAGCTGGTAGGTGGCATCTTTTCCTCCCACAATTGTCCCACTGGGTAATTTCAGCGCCGTCTTCAGCGACGTGCTGACACGGCCGACACCGAGGTTGGGTATGCGTGTCATGTCGTGATCTTCCAAGCCGAAACCAATAACAGCAAGACTTTTATCTTCGTAAAGTGCACCTGCAGCGTTGAAGTAGGGAACGTCTCCGTCCTCAACCTCCACCTTCTAGACCGCTAGGTCAAGCCACAGGAAATTGTCGACAACCTCGCACGTCACCTCTACCGGACTAGCTAGTGTTCCCACATAGGCACCCGTCCTGTTCTTGTTTTCTCCTTTAAGGAGGTGACTAGCTGTGAAAGGGAAACTATTCGGCGTTATGAAGAACCCAGTTTCGAATACTGTTCCCCCAGGCGACTCGATCCGTAAAAGACAAGGCGTTGCGGCCTCCCTCGCTTTATGGACCTGTCGATCGAATAGTTGTGCTGCAGAAGCAATCTGGGTTTCGAGTGTTTCGACTCTCTTGGACAGACGATCGAGCATTGCGTACAGTGTAGGCATGTCGGTTGGGGAGAGGGGGGGGGGGCTTTCTCTTCTTATATGCGCTGGAGGTGCTCCGCCTTCGCGTAGTTAACTACGTGCCCACTACATAAAAGCGGAGGTAACATGAGCCTGGTTTCTAATTTCTACCCAATAGTATAAATGTATTCACTTGGCCCAGACATCGATCCCCCGCAGCAGCAAAAAGGGAGCTGTTCCAAAATACTCCCGACAAAATTTCACTTTTAGTGCGTAATTCAAGGCAACAATTATTAGGATCGGTAATTTATCGAGAGACCGTAATTTACTGTTAGGCATTTTAGGCACTGTTTTGAGGAAAGAAAATGCGACGCCAACTCTACTATCGCGTCGATGACCACTCCAAGAAAATGTAAAAGACGGCGAAGCTGATCCGAGCCAAGCACCATCCTCGAGCGTGGAGAATACGGAAACAGCTCAGAAGATGCCCGCGAGGGCTCATCAGCCTAATATTCAATATCCTGGAGCCGAACTGCAAGATCAAGCTGGTTGCTTTCGAGAAAAACTACGGCTCCAACATCTCTGATGTCTTCCACGCACACCAGGACCCGAGGGGGTTCCGTTTCTACCAGCACGAAGTACGGCCGCCACACCACGAAACGAAGACGTGGTAGTCCGCATACCGGGCACGAACGACAGCGATAACCTTGATGGTTTAGCATCTGCTCGAGTGGACGATTACTACAGTGATGGCAGCGGAGTATCCGAGCGCCTTGGAGCCTGGCACGGATACGTCGTCGCCCGCCGTCACCGAGAAGCCAAAGGGCGGTCGGTGGTCTCTGGACTATGATCCCAAAGTCAAGTACTAGGGCGAGTGACTTGTGCAGACTAATACAGAATGGCTCTTGCCAGTCCCGCCTGTGGATCCCATGATGATGGTCCGCCGCTGGACACAACGAACAGCTTCGCTGCACCACCGATTTTCATGACTCGATGATGTTTGCAAAAGCGCCCGGTGTCAAGTTAATTATCCCCTGCACGAACAAACTACAGTAAGCACGGGGGGGGGGGGCTGTTGAGACGGCTCCGTCCGCACCAAAGTCCTGGTCGCGTCGTTGCCTGGAAAATATTGTCGCGGAGCATTGCAGCGTAGGATAAAATACCGATGTCGTTGAATTAGGAGAAGGCAGCACGAGTTGCCACTCAGCACACGTCGCTGCGCGTCCGATGTATCCGGGATCTCAGGCGCATGTATCCGCTCCCGCCACCGAACAAGGTCATGTATCCCGCGGCCCAGCTGCCGGCTTTCTCTGCCAAGTCGGGTTGCAGCAACTTCAGCTTCAGCTTAGAACGGGGCGTGTCGATTGGCGAAAGCAGCAGCCACTCACTCACTCGATCATCTGGCACATTCTCGCGAGATTGGCAGTCCGGCAGCTTGACCACGAGAGCACAGAGCACTGAGCGCTGATGAGCGGGGCGATCTCGCTGGATGGCTACGGTATTTCATTCCTCGGCAGTCTCACGTATTAAAATAAGTGACACTTATCGGCGACCTACACTACAATACACGTATTACGGTCTTCCGAATCCATTCTGATTGGGCCGTAAAATGTGTTGATAATCATTGCACCGTCGCTGCGCATTCCATACAAATGGCAAGTTAAACACTGTTTAATCAAACAGAGCGGCCCGGGAGAGAGGAACACGTTTACGCGTCCCAGTTTGCGGCAGTTCAAAATTAGCCGGGACGTGCGCATTGCACTCATGGCAGCACGCGGTCGACCTGCGCCATCCGCGGACGCTATCGCAGCGGCGAATGCAGCCGCGGCAACAGCGGCGCGACCTGCGCCGGCGAGTTCCGCGTCGAACGAGCCGTCGAGCGCCTTCCGGCGCGCGCTGGAGGCCCCGCCACGCTCTGACGACATGTGGAGCGCGCGCAGCAATGCGAGCGTCAGCAGCTACAACAGCAGCACGCGCGAGATGCACCGCCGCACCATCGCCAGCGCCTTCTTCGGGCCCGTTTCGAACGCGACGGAGGCGATCGCGGAGACCGACGAGGACCGGGAGCCGCCCGCGAGTCAGCGGAGCATCGGCAGCGCCATGAGCAGCGACCGCGGCAACAGACGGAGGCGCAGGCGTCGAGGCTCCAGTACAGGTGGAGACAGACTGCTCCGACGGGTGTTTAGACAGAGAACGGCGTCCGAGTCGGCGCTGAGCACAGCTACAGATGCAGAGGAGGCCGACGCAGAGGTACAGCATGAACAGGAGCAGGAGCAGGAGCAGGAGAGGAGACTGAGAAAACACTTGACCCTGCCTCTCGACTCGCCAAAAAGAGGGGGCGAGACGCCGGAAGCGCGCGCTCGACGGAGGGAAAATCGAGCGCTGTTTGAGGAGCTGGTGCACCTGGCCAACACGCACCAACCGGTGCAGTTCGACGCGTTCAAGCAGAAGTCGCTGAGGAGAAACGGCAGGACAAGGAGCAGCAACAAGTCGCTGAGTGCTCAGCTGAGACGTTCAGGGTCGGCGGAGGCCCACGATGTGGCAAATTTCAGCTCGTCGGACGACGACGAGAGTGAAACCAGCGACGGCGAGGCTGGAACGGAAGACGAGATGCTCAACACCGAGCTGCTGGAGGCCTACATCGCCTACTCCAAGTCAATAGGCCATGAACCCAATATCCAGCTGGACCCGGCCACGATCCCTCTCGGGACGAGTCGCACGCCCCGGGGAAGTCACGTTGACAAAGATGACAGTGAAGGAGAGGACGACGAGGACGAAGACCAGTACCAAGCCCACCGTGCATCGTACATCCAGGAACGACCGGTGCTCAAGGAGCACGAACACTTTTGGACTGGATTCTTGGGCACGAGGTACAGCAAGCGTCGAGGTTGTGTGCAGTTTTGGACGTGGCTGCTGATCGGAGTGGGCGTTCTCCTGTGGTTGGGCATTTCGCTATCGTCGTTTGAGCTCAACGAAGTGCTTCATTTGGACGCCTTCGCGGTCCAGGAGGTTCAGATCACGGAGGACTATACATTCCTTCACTTTCTAGAGGAGGTCGACTTTCATCTCACATACACGATCGAGACGCCCAAGCCAGACGCCAGTGCGAACCCCAACTCGTCTTATTTCAACGCCCTCCTGCTCAAGGAGTACGAGTATGAAAACTACGTTGAAGGCGAGCAGTACGAGTACATCGAAGCAGGCTCGACGCTTCGCACGACGTACGCTTATTTGCCGCATACGTACATCGACAACACCATCAAGGAGACAATGTACTTCGTCATGCAACCGTGCTACCTCGAGCGCAATCCGAGTGCAGATTACTGCCAGACCGGGCAACTGCCCACGAGCGTGTATTCCAGTGAAAAAGTCTACAACCTCGACCAAAAGAAGAAGATGGCGAGAAAGGGTGCCTGGGAACACTTCAACGTCACTTACCTGTCCGTGAACCCGATGCCTGTGGCTTGCAGCTCGTCTGGTTGGCTAGGTGGCAGCTACCTGCTGCTGTTCTTGCCGTACGTGATCATCACGCTGTTTGGTCTCCGAGTTTTTCAGATGGTTATTCACTGTGAAAGCTGGCAGAAGAACCTCGAACGCATATACTCGCGTGAGCTGAATGTACCGGAGAACGAAGTGGACTACTGGCAACCGATGCCTTGGGACCGGAAGGTGCCGAAGACCAAGTTATGCGGTCCGTGCTGCTGGAAAAAGTTCCGCAGGCCGTTTGAGCCGTTCTACACGTGGTGGCGCCACGAGAACTACTTCACGTGGATCTTTTGCCCGTACCGCAACGAACGTCTTTCGCGTGGAGAGCGGGTACTGATCGTGGTTTGCTCTCTCTACATCACCTTCTACGTACTGTTTATTATCGTGATGCTGCGCGATTCATGGGGTACAGATATTACGATCTTCACGTCGGTAGTGCTGTACGCGATCCTGATCTCCATCTTACCATCAGCAGGCAAGGCAATATTCAAGGAACTGTTCAAGTTGGTCTTCCGTCAACGGCGCAAGTACTTCCGTGCAAAAGCTGCGGGTGGTAACCTGAATGGGTTCTCGTTCCGGTTGGCGTTCTTGCTGCAGTTTCTTGTGGTTGTGCTGCTCACGCTGGCACAGGCTCCGATCTTCTACATCTGGGCCTTCCGCAGTTGCTTGTTCCTGAAGAAGTTCATGTGGTTTGGGGTGCTGGCTGCGGTCATGCGGATGTCTCTAATGGGACTGGTTCAAGACTTCTTTTGGTACCTGATCATCAAGACGTGGGGCTGGAAGGATTTGTGTCCGTACTGCACAGAGCGGATCACGCACTGTGATTGCTTCAATGACGAACTGCTGGTGCTTGCAGTAGAGCGTGTCGGTCCGAAGTGGGGGCTGATTCGAGTCCTCGATGATCTCATCGCCAAGCGGCACCATTATGACTCACAGTTTGAGCTGTACACGTCTGAGCAACTTCGCGAACGGTGGGAGGTTCTTGTCGAGCGTGCCGAAAAGCACATGGAGAAGATCGAGAAGCTCCGTGCGTACCAGGAGAAAAAACATCTTGAAGCTTTGCGCCACGATCGTGTTCGCCGAAGCTTGACAAGCTTCTTGTCGTTTCGTGGCGCAACGCAATCGGATCAGACTGGATCCGCCAAGCAGCTCGATGACGAGGAGGAGGATACGACGCAGCGGAAGTCGTCAGAAGCGAGTAGCACGAATAGCTGCACGGAGGAGAATCGTAACTCCGACGTGGATCTCCACGTGTGCAGCCTTCGCGAGAAGAAGGTTCTGGAGCTGAATACCAAGATCAAGCTGGACACGTTTGAGAAGCACTACGACTCGAACATTTCGGAAGTCTTCCATGCTCTCACTCACTCCGTCCAGAAGCTTCGTCGTCATGGCAAGCACAACCGCAAAACTACTGCCAAGTCGACGGATACTGGCCTCGAGCAAATTCCCGAAGAGAGCCACAGCCCCAGCGAACTCGAAGGATCCAGGTCGAGGACGCAGCTGGGCAGCAGCGGTTCTCGGAGCAGCGACGGCGAAACGATGTGGGTATTCGACACTCCTGCGCAGCGTCTACAGCGCCGTGAAGAAGAAAAGTTGCAGCGCAAGCGAGCCTTCAGCGTTTTGAACGACTACAAGATCGAAAGCGTGGATCCAAATCTAGAGCCAAGCGCACCTGCGAGTCCAATGCTGTCGCCTATTCTCTCGCGCCAAGACTCCGCGTCTGCTATCTCCGGTGCAGCGTCATTATCGGCCAGCCAGAGTAGCCAGCAGGACACGAAGAGGAGGCCGTTGCTGTCTACTCGGAACAGACCGACCACGTCACGCAGCGAGGACCTGGTGATCCTGATGACGGATGAGCACACGCACACTAAGAACCACAGCAAGCAGAAGGTCAACCTCGACGACATGGCCACTGGCTGCGTGGAGGAGGAGGACGACGACGACGACGAAGCCGACGAGTACCCGAGCGACTTGGAGCGCGGCTCTCGCCAACCGCTTTCCGGTGCTCCAGATCAACCGCCCCAACGCACGACCCGAGTGTATTCTATCACCGAGCGACCGCAGACGCTGTTCCGACGAGTGTCAGCTTCAGCCTCCGCCTTCGCCGCCTGGGCACTCAACTACGACCCCAACGTAAAGTACTAAGGACTTCGCCAAGACATGGACAATAGACAAATTTCAACCAAACTACTAGTAGTAAGAACATAAAGAGCTCCAGCCACCTGAATCCATTCCATCACACAACGTCACACCACTCCACCACTGCAACAATACGAAAAACACTGGACCAAGTTTTCCTCTTCATCCATCCCACAGGATGCACTCTCCTTCCATTTCAGTTTAAAACAAAACCGAAGCTGGTCGTCCTGCGGCTAGTAGAAAAGACTCGGAGAAACTCTGCAGTTGCTGTTTGCGGTTGGGGCACGGCCATCCGGATGGAAGCACGTTGCTCACAGTTATCCGGTCACACGCAGCGAGTTACCACTCACACGTCACCGACGGTCTGTGGCGCGATGCTTATCTGGCGCGCTGGCGCATTTTTCGGCGCTTGCGGCGAAGGCGGCGCATGCGTTTCTTGCGCCACTTGGCGCGCATGCCACCGTTCACAGACAGTAGCATCTTGAGCGTGTCGCACTCGCCGACCGCGTAGTCAGCGAGGGAGCCGCTCGTCAGCTGCTTGCCGGCGCAGACCAGACGGAAGTTCTGGATGTACTCCACGTCCTCCACGGCCTGCTTGACCGATGCCACCGAGGCGTCCGCCGCCACGCTGAGCGTGAGCGGGGAGCCCGAGAGGGTCTCCACGAAGAGCTGCATTCTTCCCTCCTGGATGCTCAGATGCTAGCGCCACCGGACGAAGAATGCACAGTACGGTAAGTTTGACATGTCGCTCGCAGTACAGCAGAAGACAAAAGTTGATAGGGCCACGCACCCGAAACGATGTTCCAAGCAGAGCAGTCAGCAGAAAGTGAGGCGTGCTGGTGGCGCTGAGTGGCGGAGCCCAGAGCACCAAGGAGGATAGTTGGCTGTGAGCTTGTCAGCACTGGTGTACTTGGTGTTTGTAGGAGCGAAATTCCGCATATAGTGGTTTGTCAGGAGCAGAGACGAGCGGATGCCACCGTGAAACGCCTTGATTGGCTGGCCGGCGGCACGGACTACTGGCCAACCAAAATGGCGTCGTGTGGACAACATCCAATTGGTGTTTCCCACATCAAAGGTGACACTCAAGAGTACAGTGCCTTCAACTTGCTGTTGCCTTTGGTACATGTACTTTAGGTTATCGGGACGACGCGCAGATGCAGCGTCTCTTTCGGTGCGGTGACATCTACAAACGCTGCGTCACTACTACCGCTCTGCGTGATCTCGACCAGCGGCAATGGCAGCCGCCCGAGGAGAAGGTAGTGGATGGTCAAGTGCGCGGTCACTGCGCCAGTGCCAGCGTCTTCCGTCGTGGCGAGCGTCGACTCAACCGTTGCTGCATTTGACAGTGCAGCGCGATACATGCCCGTCAGCATCGCATCCAGCTGCGCCGTCACGTCGGTGGCGTTCGTGGCGAAGTCCTCCATGAACTCGAGCGTCGACTCGCCCTCACTACTATCCAACGTGAAGCTCAGACTGGCAAAGCCCTCAGCAAGCTGGAATGTGAGCACCTGCTCGCCGTGGCCATGGTCTAGAACGAGCTGTTTGCCGAGCGTATCACTGTACGCCAGCGGGCAGCGATTCTGCCACAAACACGTGAGCGAGTCGGGGATGGAGTTGGACCACACGGTACCGTCGGACGGGCTCATGCAGTCCTCGAGCAACCACGACGCGTCCACATTAGCTGCTAGAGCATCGCTCTGCAGCATGGTCGAGATCAGAGTCAAATCCGCGTCCAGGAGGACGCTGGTGCACGCTGAAAACGCCCGACACTCCAGTCTGCCGTTGCAGTCAGCCAAGAGCTGCGTGCACTCACTGCAAGCAGGTGCTTTCTCGCCCAGCAACGTGGCAGAATACAGTCCACCTAGACGTGGCTCCTGCAAATTCAGCGTCACGGCAACACCGGTTGTCTCGACTCCATTGTTTGTCACTTCAGGGAGCTCTGCAGACAGAAACGCTGGCGCAGGTTGGTCACCTGTCGCCACCACTGCAAGATCACCAAACGGTCGGCGTCGGACGACGGGTGCAGCCGCTAAATCCTCTGGATCAATCTCCAGATCAAGCGTGAACGGAGTCGTAGCACTCAAGTCTTGCATAGTGTCAACAGCGGCAAACGTGAGCTGAACACTTTGGCGCTTGAAAGTTGATGGGGACCTCTCAACGAGAAACGTCCACAGCGTATCGTCGCCGTCATTTTGACCACCTACCAGTACCCATGGCGCTGGATGAGTGGAGCTTGCGTCTGCGGTATCTAACGCAGCATGCACTGGTGGGAGGCTGATTATCGAAGACGCAACGGGGTGGAGGCTTTGCAGCGTACGCAGAAATATCGGTGCCACCTGCGTTGTACCCGTGAAACGAAGCCTGAAGCACAATCCAGAACTGCTGCTGGATCCTGTTCCTCCCGAATAGCACACGTCGGCGGCGTCTAGTACTACGCCCGATGTCGCCCTCGGCTCGGGGTCATTGAAGTCGTACACGAAAGTTTCCTGCTGCCCAAGCAGCGACGCGGTCGAAGTAACGAAGCCGTCACTGATGTTGTCGGCCTTGGTTGGGGTGGATAAAACGCCCGGCAAATGCCGTGGCCAACCCGGTGATCCATCTGCGTGAAGATCGATCTGCCGCTCGATCAGCTTTACTGTCCTACCAGAATACATTGAAATCGTGGACGCTAGTCGATACGAGAAAATGACGGAACGAATGCCGCGTCGTTGGCTTTCGTCTGAGATTGTTGCTCGATACTTGAAAATCAGTAAGCGGTGCCAAGAGTGCCCTAACTTGTCTAACCTTCCGGTAGCTCGATCAAGAGCCTTTGCTGACACAATAGAGACTTGATCATTCGAAATTGCGACTTGCTGTAGTAAGAGAACAAGCGCAGAGCGCACGTGGTGTAGCTGAAAGAAATTTGGTGATTCCAGGATGGTTCCAGAGGCATCTAGCGGCTTGACTCGAATGGTGAGTGTGAACGCAACAAAAGGCCCCACTGCAGCTGCATTGGTTAACTCAGGATCAACCCAATCACTATCACCTCGGAACGTCGTACTCGCTGTGTTAGTTGGATCATTGACCCCCAGAGCTTGTTGCAGACCCATTTCAACGGTTCTCTGCATGGTCGTGACGTGATCCTCGAGCATCGCACTGTCGAAAGCAGTTGTCGTATCAGGCTCCACTTTGAAGCTCAACGTCCAGTTGATAGCATTGATAGGATCAAAAATCGAGTCGGCGGTAAAGCCATCTTCTGTCACAACACCATCGCCACCACCGTCATTGTGTATAGTAAGGTTAGACAGCGCAAAGGAAGATGAAGGAAAACCGATCCGACCGAACCACACACGACAGGGGACAACGTGAGCAAGTGCGACCCGAATGAAGTCGAGAACAAACCACTTTGTGCGCTCCAACTGCGCCAGCGAGATGTTGTGCAGCTCAAACGACAGCTCACTCAGGAGATTGGTGCCGCCATTTGTTGTACCTGAACTAGGCGCTGCACTAGATTGAGACGCTGGAGAAAAGAGCTCACCAGCAGCAGTATTGACATCCATTGCGATAAGCTGCCACTGCGGCTCCATCTCGTGAAACTTACCCGCGACAACACTATTGAACATTTCGCTCGATGAATTACTGGCCCCCAGAAGATTCATTTCTACGAACGCGGCGTAGCGTATATCGGGGACGTGGATTTCGATCTCCAGTACTCCCGCGTCTGCACCATACGTAGAAAAGGGAAGCAGACTGGTTGGTGAATGAACAATGACGTCTGAGGCTCGAACCTGTAGTGATCCCAATTGCTGAGCTAGCAAAAATCTCAAACGCAAGTCTTGGAATGCATCTCGGTCCGTCGTGTAGTGTTCACTGTTCCAGCTGCTAACGTCCGTGGTTGTCGAGTCTTCGGAAGCAATCGCAAGCTGCAGGCCAAGCCAAGGCTTCAAGTAAATCTGTGCAAAGTCTTCGCCATCCAGCACTATGTCCACCAAGCTCATTGGTACGCCAAACAGCATCAGACTGTCGATTGTCAGCTTTCCCGTGGTCAACATCTTCCCATGCTTTAAGTTCTCGAGGATACGCTTGCGCTCAGTTTCAATCGCAGACAACATCAACACATTAGAATCGGAGGAGCTGGCAATAGTACCAGGCGGAGGAACCGCTGAAATCCCCAACGCCACGTAATACGCGCCTTGTTCAGTCTCCGAGCACGCATCAGTTTGCAAATACTCTATCTGCACCCGGTCAATGGACTCCACTGCCACAATTTCCCTGATCTGCTGGCGAAAGATGGCTTCGCCTGCCTGCAGTTCGTTCATCGAGATGTGCGTCGAGACCAATATCTTCGCTCTTACGCGCGGCCCAGTGCTGTAAATCCTCTCGAGTGCAGTCGGATCAGTAGCGATTGGCGTGTAGATCCTGCTCCATTTACTCCATGTCAAGGACCCGTAGTCAATCGAGGAAGCACTTGCGGCTGCAAGTAGTGGGGCAGTGATAAGTCCAACCGATAGTAACAACATGATCAGGGAAAATCGCTTCGTTTGGTGCCATCTCCGCTTGCATTGACCACAAATTGGTTTGTCGTAGACCAACGGGTGTCTGCTGTCGGGTCCAGATCCAGTCGCTACTTGCCTTCGGCGCTTGCAGACGCTGGTAAAGTGTTGCCGTCCACTGTTTGCCATGGCACTCGAGCAAAAGTGGGCAAGGAGGACGGCGTGACAGGCAAAAGTTCAAGTGTATCCGCCGGATCGCGTCGCTTCAAAGCTCGTCTCCAGAGTAAGCGTCGCCATGGCTCGACCGTCCATTTTTCCGCCAAAAAACATGGAGCCGCCGCATTACGAGGCACTGGTGTTGAGCAGTTGGTCGAACTTGGCCTCGAGCTGCTGCTCCGGGGACAATACTCCTTGTCTTTCGAGCTCTTCATTGCGGTCTCTCTCCTTGGCGTTTAAAGCTGCGATGCGGCGCTTGTTACGAGTGCTCAGATCCTCGCGCACTGCACGCTTCATGCGCTTGAAAATCTCTGGCACCGCGTGGGTATGGAGAAAGCGCAGCGGGTCGTTCTTCGGAGCGTAGGGCTCTCCCAGTATGTTGCGCCCTGGAACCGACACACACAGATTAGGCAAATACGGCGTCAATATATTGGATCAGCTGGACGACCCCCAACAAGTCAGACGCACCCCACACTTGAGCGACGCTATTCGTGTCGCGACGGAACTCAAGCGGATCTTCTTCGAGCGTCGTGATCTGCAGGTGCTTGGGGGGCGAAACACCTGTGAGTTCACAGATCTGCGCGAGCCCGAGGTTCTCGAGCTGCTCTTCCAGTCTCCTTCGAGTCTCAACTCGTGTTGTCGAACGTAGTAGCCGCACTAAGTCGGCCTGTACGTGAGCTGAACTCGCTGGGGGCGTCGAGTCTTCTTCGTCATCTTCTTCTTGCGCTTTCTGCTCACGTTTCAGCTTGTCCTTGCCTCTAGTGGCGGCGTACTTGTGCAAACTGAACTCGTCTGCAGCCTGCAGCACGCGCTCAAAAGGACTGACATCCCTCTCGCGCAAGTAGATCTCCCAAACACCTTCCACTGCTGCTGTATTCGCCTTCTCCACGGCCACCACCATGCACAGCACCGCGTACGGAGCCTCTCGCCCCACGCCATCGCTTCGAATTGCGGCATCCAGCAGCTGGGGCGACGCCATCGTCCTGCTCTTCAGCAAGAAAAGACTGAAAAGACTCTCGAGGTGTAACCAACACAGTGAATACTGATGTACTGATGGAAGCTCTCAATGACAGCATTTCACTGGGCTGAAGATGACGACAACTTCAACTTGCCCTTGTCAGCTACCGAAATGGAGTCAGCACGTGAACTGAATACCGACACGAAAGTCCCCCTTGACGTGCCCTGTCAACATGTATTCGAAATGAAAAATGGAGAATGTAGGCGGGTGTAGTTGTAGATAATCGGGTGTACTAGAATGCCACAGCACATATATTTCGTAATGCAACACGTTGACTCGGCCTGGCGTTCCGACTCGGGAGGAGGATGACCGGGGAGGCGTATAGATACTTTTACGGTCCATGGCGAGATGCATGTTCGCCCCCCTCGCTCCGATCCGAGCCAACACTTAATCGAGCAGCTTCCTTCACTTCTCTCGCGGGGTCAAAAAAAAAAAAAAGCACGCGCGTTTGCTACACCCGCTTGGGTCTGCGGCCTGCGTTCGCCGCAGTCCGCTGCTGCTGCTCCTTCTTGAGCCGCACCTGCTCGAAGCGCTTCTCGAGACTGCTCATGGACTGGCCCAGCGAGTCCAACTGGTTCGAGTGCTCCCCGAGCGTCTCGAACATGACGCCCTGCTGAGCGGCAAGCTGCTGCTGCGTCTCGGTCGTGCGCGCGAGTAGGTTCATGAGCATGGAGCCCATGTTGCCCAGTCCTCCCTGTCCCTGTCCCTGCGCCTCAATGGCGGTACTAGTAGCTGCCGCGGCTTGTGCTGCCTGGACGATCGCGCCGCTCTCGGCACTGGTGGCATCCGGGTTCGGCATGGGCTCGGCCGCCGGCTCGGGCTTGGCCGGCGCCGGCGCAGGCTGCTGCTCCCGGAGCGCGGTCTCTCCCGCTGGTTGCTCCGTGCTGTCCTGCGACGGCGGCGGGGACACGGTTTTCCGCTTGGGCGGCGCTGAGTTGGACCGGGACGACGACGAGGACGAGGAGCCGGAGGACGTGGGCGCCGCGGGCTCCGGCAGCGCGCCGCCGTTGGCCGCCGCCATGTTCTTGAGCCGCTCGTCCATGTACTTGAGCACCTTGGCGGCGATCTTATGCAGGATCTTGGCGTCCACGTTGTGGTGGCCCTTGACGTCGAAGACGAAGACGGAGCCGATGCAGAAGCCGCTGGGCGTGGTGATGGGCACGCCGGCGTAGAAGCGCACGGCCGAGGCGCGCGTGACGAGCGGGTTGTGCTGGAAGCGCTCGTCCAGCGACGTGTCCTCGACCACGAGCGCGCGCTTGGCGTGCATGATGGTGTGCGCGCAGAGCGCCACGTCGCGCGGGATCTGCCGCTGCGTGAGGCCGCTGTTGGCCTTGAACCACTGCTTCTGCTTGTCGATGAAGCTCACGGCCGCGATGGGGCACTTCATCTCCTTGCACGCGATGCGGCAGAGCTTGTCGAACTTCTCGTCGGGCTCCGAGTCCAGGATGCGGTACCGCGCGAGCTCCTCGAGGCGCGCCTCCTCGTTCTTGGGCGTGGGGGCGCGCGGCCACGGGTGCTTCCAGTCGAAGTTGAGCGTGTAGCCATACTTGCTGCTCTGTTTGCTGTTGCTGTTGCTGTGCGATGCCATGGCTGACGACGTTAAAGGCACTGAAGACACTCAGGGCCCTGCACTCAGCTGCGCGTGTAGACGGCGGTGGGGACTTTAAAATGTGAAGCGGAGCGGCGTAGGCGTGACTGCCCCGACCCACAACCAGGCGGAGGGAAACGAGGCGACGACCGGACGACTGGTCTGGACTTCGCAGGCTGGGGGGATGCGCGCGTCGAGGCCGGCCCAATCGGCGAATTTAGCGCGCCACCCGGAATTTCGCCGCCCAATCGCCGCGCCGCAAAGGCATTCAGTTCGCGACAGAGCACTTCAACACCGAGCTGCCCAGCCTGGACAGCCTGGACGCTCAAAGGCGTCCTCGCCGCCGCATACTGGGGGCAAGTCGAAGGCCAGCGACGCGACGCTCGTGGCGCCCCAGCGATTGTCGAATTGATAGCAAAGAGACGCGCGTCTCGACTCGAAAATGGCTATTAGGACAGCGGAATATCCATCCGGGGCGTCGAAGAACGCTGCGCTCTGCCAAGTGACTATAAGCTGCTGCGCCCGCCACATGCCGCCATCCTGCTCTGATCCCAGCTGCGGCGGTCTGATAAAAGTGGGGGCAGGAGTCGGTGAGTAACGCCGGCCACTTGTCGGCGCCGCCACCGCGGCCGAAGCAGCGCCGACACTTGGCATAGCGAGCCGGAACTTCCTCAAGATGGGGTTCGACCCTCGCGGCGTCGTTCGGCTCGTTAATCGCGTCAAAACGTTCAAGCATCCAGGGCGCTTCCCGGGCCCGGCTTTCGTGTTAAGGCAGCGTGGCTTCCTTTAGTCGTCCACGCCATCCCCGCCGATGCTAAGCGACGGCAAAATACTGTGTACACATGCAACTTGCTCGTCGCCAACGTAACGCGAAACCATGTGGAACGACGACGCGGGGCCGTCGCTTGCAGCTGAGCTGGCGGCAAACCATCTCCGTGTCTCGCTGTCAATATCGCCGGGGAGTTGACCAGCCGAGCTCAAACACTACGGAAAACAGACTGTCCGTATCCATAAGCCCCTCACAGTAGCACGCAAGTGTGTGTTTGTCAGCCATCGGATACTATAAAATAGTACCAGACTCGGCCGATTGCTTCAAGTTGTGCCACTTCGAGGCATGACTCACGTCCCGGAAGGCGTCAAACGCTCCATTCCACAGCCAGCCAGCTGGACGAGGCTGAATCGCCATATGCGGATGCTAGTCACCATGACCAGCATGACACGCACTCACTGCAACTTACTTCAGTACAACTTAGTGTGGCGTACACAACTAATATAATAGATCGTAAACACGTGGTAAGTTGTCGCCCCCATGCCCATCAGCGTCGACGTCAACCCCAAAGCGGAGACCGTTGACGCACTTTGAGCCGCACACACGCGGATTCGCATGGGGAACGTCAACGCGCGCCTGCTGCAGCGCCGCTCGCGACTCGCGCTGGCGCTGGCGCTCGTGTACCTCGGCCACAAAGCTTTCGGACACTCCGTGCTCTCGTTGCTCATGCGCTGGCACCTGCTGCGCGCCGCCGAGACGCCGCGACTCGTGTACCGCGCCACGGAAGGCAACAAGAAGCTGCTCTCGCTCTGCCCCGCCATCAGTACGTACCATTGGCCATTGGCCATTGGATCCTGCATGTTATCTAACCCTTCTGCAATGCTCTCGGCCGCCAACTTCCAGCCAAAAGCAAGTACTACCCGCCGTGGCGCCTGTTTAACGGACACCTGCAGACCGTTCGCTTCGCCTACGACGAGCGTGGACCCAAGATTAACTACAAGCGCCAGTTGATGACGCTACCCGACGGTGGCGTCGTGTCGCTGGACTGGGCCCTGCTGCATGACCGGGAGGTGCCCAACCAGGGGACGGACCTCCGTGCGTCTGCGTCAACGACGTGGCTGCCGGAGGTGGAACCCACGCGACGCACGGTGATCCTGCTGCCGGGACTCACTGGTGGCAGTCCAGAGAATTACATTCGCAGCACCATTGCCAAGTTGCACGAGCTGGGCTGGCAGTGTGTGGTGCTGAACGCGAGAGGATGCGCGAACACCCCCGTGACTACTGCGCAACTGTTCTGCAGTGCGTACACGGGGGACCTACGCTTCGTGTTGCAGCAGTTGAGTGAGAAGTTCGATTTCGCGCAAGAAGCGTTTGTCGGAGTGGGTTTCTCCATGGGATCCAACGTGCTGGTCAAGTATCTGGGCGAAGATGGCGAGCTGACGCCATTGACGGGTGCCATCTCGGTTGGAAACCCGTTCGACTTGGCCATTTGCTCGGCCAACTTCGGTGGATCGTTTTTCAACCGCATGACGTATGACAAGGCGCTCAATAACAACCTTCGCGAGCTTTTCTTCAACAAGGTAAGTTACCTATTTCTATATTACGCTTTGAGTTGCTTGATCACTAACTGTAGCTTTGTTTGTACTGTTCGTGTGTTTTAGTGCAATGCCGCAAAGCAGTTTGAGAATTACCCCGGCGTGGACTTGGAGGCTGTCAAGGCTACGCGCACTGTGCGAGATTTTGACGACACACTGACCAAGTACGTGTTCCACTACGATACGGTGGACGATTACTACAGCGACGCGGGGTCCGTGAAAAAGCTGGGCGGGGTGAGAGTGCCGTTGCTCTGCATCAATGCGGAGGACGACCCCATCAGTATCAGCTCCGCTCTGCCCAAGGACGACGAGGTGGAGGCAAACCCGAACATAATTCTGTGCACGACCAAGTCGGGCGGCCACTTGGCGTTCTACGAGAGCTCGCTCAAGGCTGCCAACGTGCAAGAAAATGGCAGACGCGAATCGAACATGTGGACGGTGAACCCCATCGCCGAGTTCGCGGAGGCCGTGCGTCTGAGCAAGGTGGAAGCCGCTGCTTGAGCGGCTTCAACGGTACGTTTTAACATCAACTAATCGCCCTATGCGGCAGGAGAATACCAGCATCGAAAATGGTTGCATTCGTTTTGAGACGTCCTCCTCCTTACTGGGAGGTCGTGCTGCTGCTACATGTAGTTACGGTACGGTAGCACTGACGATGTTGGCTGAGCTGCGAGGAACCAGCTCGAGGATGCTGTCGTTGGGAACGGCCACACTATTCGAAATGGCTCATTCCTTGTCGTCAGACGCTATGATACTAGGTTCCAGGACACTGGTCCGAGGACTCGGCGCTTTCCAACCAGAACTCCGGACTCAGCGTGTTCGCCCAGAAAACTGTCGTGGTGAACACACCAGTGAGATCCATGCTACTGAGGCTGACGGTCGAAGGGTATGATACGCCCTTCGGTACCGCAGACTGGGGAACGTGTCGACATTCACGTAGCGAAACACGTACGAGGGCAACGTCGCGGCAAACGGCTGAGATTCTCAGCCTGAGAAGCTGCAACCGCTTGGGAACCCAGTGCCTCTGAGAGCTCAGTCGAGTCGAAGATCAAATCCAGAAACATGGCCGGTCGAGTTACACCCGCGGTATCGCCCACGATAAGACGTATGAGATCTCCATACAGCAACAGATTCGCGAGAGCTTCACGGTTCGACATCGCTGTAGCCGCTGTCGGTGGCAACCGTAGGTAGAAGGTTTGGTTCACTTGCAGGGTCGAATCCGAGACTGCAGTTGCTGCCAGCAACCTGCTGGACCGCTCGCCACCTCGTCACTCGTATAGAAAGAGATACTGCAACGTTCTCTAATACTTGCACTAGTATCACCCAAACCTTCCGTTGATGATATGAAACAGAATTCTTGGCGCCATGGGTTGAAAGGCTGGCGTTCACCCAGGCGAACCCGGCGAACGCCTCGGGTTGAATGATTTGGTAGCTGGCCTGCTCTGGAATGTGGAGTGTCTTTGAAGCTGTCTTCTACTAGACGAGGATAGGAACACGGCGCCTGCGCTGTACCGCTCTCGCTTCCACCGGCATAAGTTGCTTTCCTCGCGATAACCTTGTCGAACGTCGCTCACTCTCGAATTTGCACTGCCAAGAAGGCTCACCCGCGCAACACAAGCACCACAAGCACCACAAGCACCACAAGCACCACAAGCACCCCCGACAAGGATCAACAATGGGCAATGAGCAAAGCGCGTCCGTCCGCATCGCAAACGAGACTGAGATCCCCCTCGTCTTTGTCATCTCCCAGGTTGGGCCGCTCTATTGGGGAGTCGTCAATCCAGGGGAACGGGTGACGCGGATCACTGGCCGCGTCTGGTTCACGGTCAAGTGCTACCCGTACGATGGTCACAATGAGCCCACGACTGCTGATGCGGTGTGGGGTGTCGTTATCCCGACAGCAGCAGCTCTTGCTGTTGTCGCAACCGCAGGCGCGGCGGCGGCAGCGACCGCTCCAGTGGCTGGATCGTATGCCGCTGTGTTGGCTCCCATCGCGGGGGAAACATTGGCGGCAACAGAAGCGGGAGCGGCGGCAGCAGTAGCAACGGGAAAATTAGTGGGTACTGTCGCTCCTGTTGCGCATAAGATGTTGGTCAAGGACGCATCTCGTTCCTTGAACTGCGTTACGAAGCATGGGCACTACGCAAACGGTGATTGGATTTACGTCCGCGGTGGGATCAAGAAGGACATGCTTACCTCCGCATGGCAGCCCATGCGCTTCGAGAAGTAATTCTCGTCGTCGGACACTAGGGGGAACTGTGCGCCTTCCGCGTCGAATCAACCACGACACCGAGGGTATCAGAGTGAAGACAGCCACGGTGCACGAAGCTGTCGGAAGCAACGCGCTCGGGGTACATGTAGCACTTTCCAATTATCAAGTTTTCATCACACATTCGGACACAGCAATCAGGGTAGGGCCTACACAACCGTAGGCATGGTCCACTCTTTTTTTTTTCATTTCTCCTCACTCATTAATTTCCCACCAACAAGTCAAGTCGTTTCCATTCTAACACACCTCTGAGTTTATCTCGTCCCGCTCGCCTCGTTGCTGTCACCAAGCATACCGGCGACCTCAAGAGTATTACTTTTTTCTTTTCCATATGAGCACGTCCAGCGATGGCGAGCGACTCGCTGACCTCTGACGATGGTATTGTAACCTCTGGTGCCCTTCGCGTTCAGTGCTCATGGTCACAATTGCAAAGTGTTGCTGCCCTCTATGAATTATTGACACTAACATTTTTGGCAAACCCGATGATCCGAAATCCGATATATCGGATCTGATTTGCAAAACTGGTCAGATTTAGATAGTAGGGTTGAGGTAAGTTAGCTATATCTGACCAGATTTGTTGGTGGTGCTCCGAGCTGTGAAACAGGAGTCCGTATTGCCGCTTTTTCGCCGGCAAAAGGGACCGCCTGACATATATCCCTGAGGAACCCAGTGGAGTACCATGTCATCGTCCTAGCTACTACCTAGTCTAAGCAATGGACGATTACTTAATAATCGCACCAAATAATAATAATATTATACAATATTATTGTGTATTATGCAGGTACGAAGTCAATATGTAGATTCAATGTCTACTACGCTCAACTCGCTTTAGACAGGATAATACTGAGGTAGGAAGCAGTTTTACTTGCTGCCGAGCAGCCTAACAAGGGTTAATTCGGACCGGTATACCATTCAGGAACCGGTTACAAGGCGGGCGCCTGGGGCTTTAATGACGACCGCTTTTGCGGTACCGGTATACCGGTCAGAAACCGGTTGAGTTGTGGGCTCCTAGGGGCTTTATTGAGGACCGCTTTTGCGGTACCGGTATACCAGTCCTGTCTTATCCAAAGCTGGCAGGGTTCCTTTGGGCCAGTGCACCGTAGAGTAAGTTATTCGTGCGACGGCGGCGGAGATCCAGCAATGTCGCCACCTCCCCAAAAGCATTATTGCTATGTGAGCAACCGTCTCGTGGGTGGAGTTAGATTTCGTGCACG
>LGTU01000275.1:0-38908 GCA_001314425.1 Phytophthora pluvialis
ACATTCCTGTCGAGGAAGCGACTGGACAGCGTGATCGGTGTCCTTCGACACGTGATCAGCTTCATTCCGATCACGAAACCATTCATCCAGCGCTTGACGGCGGTTCAGAACCGTTGTCGGAGACTCAAGAGTTCAGGTGTCCCGATGACAGAGTTCCTTCGGAAGGATCTGCAGTGGTTGAAGGCTCTCATATTCCAGACTGAATTCGCGGGGATGCCGATGAACCTGTTCGACCACACCAAGGCCTTCGACGAGGCCTGGCTGGTAATCGTGGCGAAAGGTACAATCTGCATCACGAGTATGAAGCTCCAGGAGCGTCTGATCCTCAAACAGCAGGGCCAAGCCCGAGACGGCAACGAGCTTGCACATGACCTGGCCAATGTCACAGACATGTGGGGGCCAAGCCCATCTACGGAGGGCACCTGGTGCCACGTCATCATCCACGGCGAGCGATGGATCACAGAACTGGTCGACAAGATGAATTGCAAGTCTCGGGACGGACAGCACGCCCTGAGGCAGTGTGCCTTGAGCCAGGTTCATTACAGGCTGCATTTCACGACGCAAACGATTCGACAAAGATTGGAGCAGACTTCGAAGTGCGACATTCACGTGGGTAGCAGTTATAACTATCGTAACATGCAACATATTGCGAGAGACGCCAGCGAGTGAAGGAGAAGCGAGACCAGCTCAAGCAGGCCTCAGTCTCAGCCGGGACGCTTGGGTGTTACAGCAGGAACTTCAAGTTTTGGGAGACCTTCTGCAACGACTTCGGATTCTCCGTGTGGATTGACGAACTGCCCAGGGCACAACAAGCACGGATGGTCGGACTGTTCGCGGCGTTGTGCGCTTCAGAAGGGCACAGCAAGGCAAGGAAAGGAAACGAGTACCAGACATTCGATGGGAAAATGGCAGCAGTGACATTCGCACACAAGGCAGTTCGGAACGCCAAACTCGATTACCATAATCGGAATTTGAGCTCATCGCTCAAGGATACAAGCGCACCCATGGTGACGTGGACCGGAAGCAACCAGTTGCTACACCGATGTTGCTCAAGATGCACGAGCTCAGAGCCCGGCGCGATCTAGAGAGCGATCTGTTGTGGGGATCAATCATCCTAGCGTTCTTCTTCCTCGACCGATGCTCAGAGCTGTGGGGCCCGGTGGCCATTGACAAATCGACGGGGAACATTCGGACCCACTGCGTGAAAGCGGCCAACGTCATTCTACGAGACAAGCTAGGAACACAAGTCGGACCTGAGGAACCGGAAGCGGCGTCAGTGGAGGTGACCTTCGAGTCGCATAAGGGCGACCGCGTGGCCCAAGGCACGACGGTACGACACTACAAGTCCAACCATGCACACCTGTGTCCCGTTGCAGCAGCCAGACAATGCCTGAGCATTCGAGCACAGTGGCTCTCGACAGGGCGGAAGTTGGGGCCGTACCTCACTTCAGTATCGACTACCCGGACAATCAAGAAGACACAAGTGGCCAACCTCATCAAGCTGTCAGCTGCTGACATGGATCTACCACGGTCCGACTACTCCACCCACTCGCTCTGCATAGGAGGGGCCTGCGCACTACTGGCAGCGGGCAAGAGTGACCTGGTCATTCGACTCCTGGGTCGCTGGTCTAGCTGTGTACACCAGACTACGACCTGGAATGATCCGAGACGCGGCAAGTTGCATGATCAAGGCCTCAACCTGGGAGTGCTATGAGCAAGGCATCGTACCGAACCAGAACACGCAGCACTCGGGAGGGGAACTCCAGGGAGTCTAACTCTCCACGCTAATCAAGTCAGCTTGCCCCTCACAGTGAAGTCCCGAAGGAGGAAAGTGTGCGGTTAAGTACGAAGAACCTCGAAGAACTTAACCGGGGTTTCCGAACCGGAGGCAAACGGCGAGCCAGCCATTCGCCGTTTTGCCGCCCAGCGATCAGAGCAGCACCGAGCTCAGAGCTCCAAGAAGAAGAAGCAGCCAGGCTGCCAGCGAGAATTTTTTTCTCTTCTTCTTCAAACTTGATTAGCAGTAGGAAGCCTTCTAGGACGGGTTTTTCACCTTTGATAAGGTTTTGTCCCGTGGTAGGACTTCAGAATTAGGGAACTCCAGGGAGTCTAACTCTCCAAGCTAATCAAGTCAACTTGCCCCTCGCAGTGAAGTCCCGAAGGAGGAAAGACCATTCTGCTTGGAAAAAGGTGTAGAAACTCTCTCAATATCGCTCCGATTGCGCTTAAATTTAATTGGCGTAATCAGTGCGAAACGGACCAAAATTGGTCCAACGTTTAGGCGAAAACCCAAGTTATGCTATCACTTTGGGGTGGTCTTATCCTTTTGGCCAGGTCTGTACGACAGAATAGCAGCAATGGTGTAGTAAAAGAAAACGCTACCTTTATTTGCCGGCCGAAGTGAACGGCACCGTCAGCTCTCTGCGAAGCTTGGACATCAGGTGAGCCGTGTTGCCCGTCTCCGTCAGTACCACCAGCATATTCGCGTTGATATCGATGGACGTCTTCACAGCCGACAGTGCAAGAACCTCTGCCGTCTGCATCTAGCCGTTCACGTCCAGCACGGCTCGTGTGCACGAACGACGTAAGGATTTAGTCGATGCGTGCCCCGGACCGAAGTTGACCGGGTCGCCCTCGACCATCAGAGTCGGCAGCACCACCTCGTCTTACAGATAGACAAGTTCGTGTTCTTGCGTTCGTTCAGAGTGTCAGAGTTGTTGGCGCAGGTCCGCATTTATCCTTTGCTACCTGCAGCACGGTGCAGAGTGTTTGTTAGAAATGATCTACCCGCGATAGAAACATGTACTAACACCATGGTACGGGCCCCTACTACGGGGTGCGGCCCCTGTATTGCCCGGGGTGAGGCGACTAGTGAGGCGATTGTTCAGGCGCCTTATCGCTTATATGGTGCGGATGATTGGGCGTGATGATGCTGACGCACTGCCTGTAATTGATGTCAAGTCCGTCGGCAGTTGCAGTGAATGCGCGACCACCACTTGCATTCAAACAGAACAAGAGCTCAAAACCAATGCGCTCAGGGCCTTGTCGCTTTGATCTGCGTCCGCCCGGCGGTCCGATTTCCGTTGGCCGTGTTGGCAGTGCCAACTTGGCACCAGGCGGCCATCCGATCCACGCTCGGCGCGCGGATTCTGCAAAAGTGTAGGTTTTCGTGTGCGTCTAACATAGGGCCACTGTAGACGGATGCTGAAAACCTTTTTGTGCTAGCCGGTTCGTACGCAGAACGGGTGGCCGTGACTGCGGCGCCGTGGCAGCTTTTCACTCGCGATGGGCTCCGCTGGCCGTTCTCACGCGCGGCAATCAGGACGCCCTGCAGAGGATGCTCGGGCGCGTCAGGGTCCGCGCAAAGGAATTGGCAGCGCTAGGTGCCAGCGCGCCAAGCCGCCGCGCGCACGCGCTCACGTCCTTGTCGGCTGCACTGCACGGCGTTATTATATAATAGCACTGATGTCGATCCGCAAGCGAGCTGTCAAACCGCGGCCAGCGTACATGTAGTCGCCCTCGTTGGCCCAACGGTTGGGTGATGTGCTCGGGTCCCACTATGCTACCGTTGGCCTGCCTTCAGCTCGACGGCCGGCAATGGCCATTGCTAGCTACAGCGTTGCTCTCCTCCGCTGGCGCTCGCTGCATGGCGCCCGTCGCGATCCTCTGCGACGCGCTTCGCCTTCGCTTGCTATCGCCGGCCAGCTGCCCCGCCTAGCGAAACTCCGCGTCGAGCTCTCGAGTCACTGCTTGGTGACGGCCAGCTGGCCGATCACCGTGCCGATCCGCTCGCTCTCTGCGCTCGTGAGTGCTTCTTTTTCTCTCGTCGCGGCGTCGCATCCCTTCCCGTGTTGCGGGTGCCATCTTTGCATCACCCCAGCACGCTCGGAGCGGTGGTGGTCTCATTCCTCGTTTCGCGTGGCGCCCCGCACCGCCCACCATGGACAAGACCGACAGCCAGCTGGCCGATCTGGAGAAGTCGCCCAAGGCGGCCTACTCCAAGCTGGACGGCGACGTGCCGCTCCAGGCCGCGGAGCAGCCTCTGCAGGATAGCAACTCGATCTACGCGCGTCTGCAGCGCTGGGCCAGCCGCTTCAAGATCGAGACGCGCGGCATCGAGCGCGTGCCCGAGGACGAGCGCCACGACGACTCGCTCGTGAACGTCGGCAGCATGTGGCTGGCGGCCAACATGGTCATCAGCTCCTTCGCCATCGGCGTGCTGGGCAAGTCGCTCTTCTACCTCGGCTCGGCCGACGCCTTCCTCGTCGTGCTCTTCTTTAACATGGCAGGCATCCTGCCCGTGTGCTACTTCTCCACCTTCGGCCCCATCTTCGGCCTGCGCCAGATCGTGCTCTCGCGCTTCTGGTACGGCTGGCACGGCGTCAAGATCGTCGCCCTCTTCAACGTGATCGCCTGCCTCGGCTGGTCCTGCATCAACGTCATCGTCGGCGCGCAGGTCATCAACGCCGTCAACAGCGACGTGCCCGGTTGGGCCGGCATCATCATCATCGCCGTCTGCACCTTCATCGTCACGCTCTTCGGCTACAAGGTGGTGCACGCCTACGAGTTCTGGTCCTGGATCCCGGCCTTCATCGTCTTCATGATCGTGCTCATCGAGTTCGCCATCTCGGGCGCCTACGTCAACATCCCCATGGGCACCGGCACCTCGGAGGTCGGAAGCGTGCTGAGTTTCGGAGCGACCGTGTTCGGCTTCGCCATCGGCTGGACGTCGTACGCCGCCGACTACACCGTGTATCACCCCGTGAACCAGAGCAAGACGAAGGTCTTCTTCGCCGCCTACGCCGGCCTGATCGTGCCGCTGCTGTTCACGCAGTTCCTGGGCGTCGCCATCATGACCGCCACGGACGAGAGCAACCCGGACAGCAAGTACCGGGACGGCTACAACGAGGCCGGCGCCGGCGGCCTCGTCAGCGCGGTGATCGTCGGTCCTCTCGGCGGCTTCGGCCAGTTCTGCCTCGTGCTGCTGGCGCTGTCCATCATCGCCAACAACTGCCCCAACATCTACTCGTTCGCCATCACCGTGCAGGTTTTCGGCGAGTGGACGCGCAGCATCCCGCGGTTCGTATGGACGCTGGTGGGCACGGTCATCTACGCCGTCGTGGCCTTCCCGGGCTACTCGCACTTCGAGAGCGTGCTGGAGAACTTCATGAACGTCATCGGCTACTGGATGTCCGTGTACGCGGCCATCGGCTTGACCGAGCACTTCTACTTCCGCAGGGGCTACTCGGGCTACAACCCGGCCGACTACGACAACCGCGAGAAGCTGCCGCACGGTATCGCCGCCGTCTTCTCCTTCTGCGTGGGCATCGTGGGCGCCGTCCTGGGCATGAGCCAGACGTGGTATGTCGGACCCATCGCCAAGCTGTGCGGCGAGGCGCCGTACGGCGGAGACGTCGGCGTGGAGCTCGCGTGGCTCTTCTCGATCGTGTCCTACCTGGTCACGCGGCCCATCGAGCTGCACTACTTCGGCAAGTAAACGCCCCGCAACGCACCTGGCTGACCGGTGATTCGGGAGACCGAATGGGCCGCGAGTACACCATCAAGCCAAGCCAGCCGCCGCACTCGTAGGTGCGCCTTGTATGTAAACTCAGTAGACTCAGCTGCCGCTATACTTGATGCTCTGCTTTCTTGCCCCTGCCGTGAGGCGTGTAAGGGATAATTTCCATTCTGGTGCTGGGCAGTACAGTCCGGTTCGGCATCCAATGCGTCGCCTGCCCCGAAATGAATTTGCTGGCGCCACGACCACGTTGTATTGCAGGTCAAGCTTTGGCTGTCCAAAAGCGTGCACCCAAAGAGGAGACAACACGTGCACTGCTCACCTTAACGGACGGTTGCTGCATCCGCAATGCATCTAGCTACACCTTTGCCGGTCAAGTTTTCCGCCGCGCTCACTTGCGAATTCCCCGTCTCCGCCAAACACTCCACTCGCGGCTTCCGAACTATGCGCCACCTCACTGTGACCCACGTCCTGCTGGCAGTCGCGGCACTTGCACCCCTCAGTGCCGACGCAGCCGAATGCACCGACACGGAGGTGGCGCACGACGATGAACTGTGGGCCTGGGCGGCCACACAGTCGGCCTGCGCGCCGTACGCGTCAGGCGCCTCGGCCTTCTACTGGCCCTGTGACGCCGCCGACTGCACGGCTGTGCTGGCCACCATGGCCGCCTCCTTGTCGGACTGCACGTACAGCGGGGTCAGCAACAATATTGAGGTGCAAAACGCCATCACGACCTGCACCGGGGGCGACACCACCGACCCCGGGTCGCCAACCACCGCCGCGCCATCAACAACCACTCCGGCACCAGCCACGACGGCCCCGTCGCCAGCAGCTACAGCGACTGAGGTGACCGACATGGTGGATCTGTACACGGCCGCTGCTACCAGCGACGAGTGTGCCGACAATGCCAGCGTCTCCGCCACAAGCATCGTGATCACCACCTTCTGCGACTCGGCGTGCGCCTCGAAGCTCGAGGAGCTCGCCACTTTCCTGCCCAACTGCTACTACAAATTCCAGTCCGAGAACCTCAAGGCAGACTTGCTGGAACAACTCGATGCGTGCACTGGAACTGACGCCACCTACGCACTCAATGTCGTTCTCAATCCCGAGGAGACCACAGAGGCACCTTCCACTACAAGCCCCACCTCGACGACGAGTCCGCCATCTCCCACGAGCCTACCGGTCTCGACCACTGCACCGCCCACGGACACCAACTCCACCTCGGAGCCCACTCCTGCACCCACCCAAGGTGACTCTGGGGCTACTGCTAAAACGCACTGGCCGAACGCCTACTCTCTCAAGTCTATCACATCTCTCCGTTCAAGTTAGTTTGTTTTTCCTCTTTCATGTACCTTTGCGATGTGCGTTAAAACAAATTGATGAGCTTTACAAGCAAACAAAAAGATGGACATGACTACTTAACCCCAAAGGGGGTGTCCACGGCGCTACTGCATCACGTTTATACCAACTTCTTGATGGTTCGCAGCGCGTACACAACCTCAGATGCAGCAGGACGCATCCTGGGGTTCTTGGCCAGACAGGAATCGGCGAGCGATCGCAAATCTGGCGGACAGTCTTCTCCAAACCGAAGGCAAATCGAACCTGCGGCGATCATCTGAAGCACCACTGCATCTGCAAGCTGGGCGCCGCTCAGACTCCGGGCATCATTGTAGGGCGGCGCATGCGTGTCCAGCTCGGACAGCAGTACGCCGAAGCTGAAGATATCAACGGCCGGATCACGATCATCCGAGCCCATCAGCACTTCCGGTGCTTGCCACGGACCCGTGACGGTTTGCTGCTCCTTGTCACCACTGGCAACGATCCTCAGATGAGATACACCAACCTCGCTCACTTTTGCCTTCATTTCGCTCGTGAGCAGCACGTTGCTTGCTCTTAGGTCTCGGTGGAGCACAGGTGGGGCAAACGAGTGAAGGTACACCATTGCTTCTGCCACCTCCAAGGCGATCTGCAGTTTCTGTTGGGTCCACTCGTGAAGCGTTCCAGGTCTCGTGAGGTACTCGCTCACATTTCCGTTGTCCACATATTCGTACAGGGCTTGAATGTCTGTCTTGACGGTCCAAGCGATCCCGACGAGCTTAATGACGCTGGGATGATCGAGAGGTGCTGCCAGCTTGATCTCTTCCATGAAAGCCTTGGTGATTCGACGGCGTGCTAGATCCTTCCTCAGACGCTTCGAGGCCAGCAACTGCGTCTTGCGATATCTGACAAGCCACACGACGCAATGTGCTCCAGCGCCGATCTTCTTGACGTTCTTGATATCCCCCGGCTTCAACATCAGCGGCACCAGCTGCGGATCATCGAGTTCCGCCGTGATGAAATTTGCAGCTCGCCGACGTCGGCGGTACACACAAACCGCAAGCACAAGGAGCACGAGGACGACAATTCCGCCAGTAACGGCAATCACGATAATTATCCAGGCCGTCGATTTGCCACTGGGGGCATTAGTAGAAGTCGTCGTTGCCGCCGATGTCAGGCAAACTTGAATCTTGTCGCGAAGCTGCTGTGTGTTGTTCGTCTGGCAAGCTGCTTGGGTATCAAAATCAGCTTCGGTAACGTCGAGCGTGTCGAGATTTTGTAAGAACTGGAACTGCGCTTCAGAGAAAATTGGCGACAAGAGTGACGAACCAGTGCCGGACAAATACCTGCGAGTCAACCACAACGGAAACGTGAGCATCGGACGAAATGGTTGACATGTGAAAACAAATATTTCAAGCGTCGTACAGGCTCTTCAGCTTGGTGCAGTCGTATATGGTTGCTGGAATCTCAGTCAGATTGTTGCTGCCCAAATACCTGTAGTGGGGCACCATTAGAAACAAGGAAAACTAGGGGATAGAGTTTCAACAACGTACACCGTCTCCAAGTTTGGGTATGTTGCCTCGAAAATCACGAGTTGGTTGTCGCTCAAGTTCCTGCACAAAACATAATAATTATTCACAGAGGTAGGGTTAGTCGCCAGAGCCACACCAAATCGATAACCAGTAGCCACACGTACAGCACTTTGAGTGTATCTGAAGCACCCCACGACGTCATCTCTCTGATGTTGTTCGAGCCCAAGTTCCTGTAAAGCATACACGAATAGTAGTTAGTACCAAGCAAATTAACTCCTTCACTACTAACTAACTGTACACATACAAATGCTCGAGGTTCTCAAAATTCGCAAGAGATTCAGGCAACACTGAGATGTTGTTCGACGCGAGGTTTCTGCTCATAGTAAACAAATCGAGCATTAGCCCTGATAAAAATCAAATCCCTCAATCTTGACAGACAACTTACAATTTCTTTAGTGTTGGTATCACGTCCGACTCGTTGAGTGCAGATATGTAGTTACCCTCCAGCGACCTGCGCAAGGGAGATAGGAATGAAAGATAAGAATCGTGATAACAAAAACGTATTCTACAAAAGGAGGGAGGTGCGTACAAATCCTCAAGCTTCGTGAACACCACGAGTTGCGCCGGAAACGAGTAGATCAAGGTGTTTTTCAGATCAAGGTGAGCGATGTTTGCAGGTAGCTTCGACGGGAGGTCTTGCATGACGTCTTTCAGGTTAAGACTGATCAGAGACACGCTCGTGATTTGGGACTGGTCGGCGATGAAGTCCGAGTTGAACGTAAGGTACCCCACCCGGCCCTTGTAGAACCCTCTGTAGCTGTCTCCTCCTGCGAGAACTCTGTATGTCAACATCACCCAGTCAGCCCGGAGCTCAGCTGGCTGCAAGTGGTGGCTGACGATACTTACACTTGGTTGATATCCGAGTCGATCTTGAGTTTGGTGACATCGTACAAGTAGCAATTTTCGATGTGAGGGTACATGCCGGTGTCGTTCGGAAGCTCTGCCACCGTCGAAACGTAGTTTGGGTCGGCTACCCGGGCGGCGGAGTCTTCATCGCTTACGTATCCTGAATCTCCGATAAGGAGGACGAAAGCCGAATCTGTGTAGTTCAGGCACGTGTAGTCTCCGTCGACGACTACGTCGCAAAGGACTCCACCACTGCACTGTCCGCTGCACGACGACAGAAGGATGCCGCCACCCCAGAGTCCTCCTGCGTTCATACACACCGGTGGGGTCATGGCCACCGCATGCAACGCTAGAAGCGCGGTGCACAACAACAGCCACGTTACGTGAGCTCTGGACATCATTCAATGGAGACTCTTGCACGTGACGGTGTCTTTAGGACAATGACGCTCGCCTCCATCTTTGTCTGGTGGATCCGGGTATGGGTTGGGAATTTCTTGCGTGCATCCAGCCATTGGTGACCGACTGACCTCTACGCTTCAGTGGCAGATCGCCATCTTCACCGCGATGAGTCCAGAGATCTGGATTTTACAGTCGTAACATTCCTCATAACCTCCTGTAGCCAAATTCCTGGATGGCGGCACGGACAGTTTGCAGTCGCCATGACAGACAAGGACACACGCCAGTCGCGCAACTGTGGATATGTTCACTTCATATCCAGGGACAGACACTAGAGTTCGTACGTACATTATACAACTTTTGAAGCTGCCATGACGATCGTGTCACCTTCACAGGGCCAGGGGGTGAATGGTACGTTCTTACTTGGGAAAATCGGCATCGTGCCTGACTCCGTGTTTATCTCTCTACAATCCGTTTAGGAGCTGATTTGCCGCCGCCTCCACGTTGTTGTCCGTGGTCTGAAGCGCCTGAAGAGCGCGCTCTCTATCAAATCCAAGGGCCTAGCGTTGCAGACAAGCACAAGCAAGTGGTCATGAGTCAACCAGGTTTCCAAGCAAATGGCGAAACACATAAACAACACCTTACCATGAGTTGCTGCACGGCGTCTTCAGACGGAGGTGCAGCCGCCATGTGAGGAGGCAACATGCCGCCCGCAGCAGCGGCAGCCGCAGCAGGAACGCCGCCAGGGATCATCCCACCCGCACCCGGCAGTAACTGGTCTCGAAAGCCTTGACCCTCGACGGCCGGTGCAGCTGGACGGCCTCGGTTCAAACGAGCGTTAACTCGGCGCTGTGCCTCAAGAGCACGCCGCTGCCGCTGAAGTGCCAACGTACTGGCGGGAACCATCTCAAAGAGCGGATGCAGCAGACCGAAGATCGAGCACACAGACGATGGCAATCGCAGTCGTCCAAGTGGCGTCGCGCTGAACAGCAAGCCAAGGAACGATCCACCCAGAAACGGCACCAACGCGCGGAAGTCGCGTGCGAACAGCTAGAGAAGAGCAGACAGTTAATGTGAACGCGTTAGTTCGCCTATCCAGCCAAAGAACCCCCCGCAATCGTTTTGTCGTACCACGAGCAGGAGCATGTAGGTGCTCGACTTGTCCGAGAAGTGCAGACCCCATACACTGAACGACCGCGGCGACAGCTTCGGGATAAACCCTGCAATAACAATAAAAATAAGAAAAAATCAACACCCTCTTCACCTCCACAATATCTTCAAGTAACGCACTGTTGAAGTAGACAGCAAAGGCTCCAATAGCGGGGTACGGCCCCCCCGGGATGGATTTGGCTAGCCAGGGGACGGACGTGAGCGCCGCGAGCTGCAGCGCCCCCGAGATCAGCAGCACGAAGACCAGCACGCTGCCGAACTTGCGAGAGCCCAACTGCCTTTCCAGCACCCGGAACTGGAACACGACGTAGAGTCCGAGCGACACGGCCAGCCCACTGCAGATAATAGCAATATGTTAGTAAAAAAAATACTTCAACCTACTTTCGATATAATAACCAAAAAGTTAAGGAAAAAAGACCGCCCTACTGGTGGAAAGTGAGCTGGCTCGAGAGCAGGCGCCAGTACTGCGACCGACCCAGCACGGCGTCCCGGTCCAGCGCCAGGAGGCGGCCGCGGTCCAGCAAGAGGCTGGCGGAGCTGGCGGCGCCCACCGCGAGCGAGAAGGCGTAGGTCACCGGCGCGCCGTCTGCAGAGACAGCAGAAGGAGGTCAGAGCACATCGAAGAGAGGGAGAGAGGCCGAGAGGGAGACGCACAGAAGCCGCGCAGGTCGCCGTGCATCGTGCGTAACCTTACAGTGAATCCGGCCACGTAAGTGAATGCAAAATTAATTGGTGTGGCACACATTGCGTGTAAAGTGGCTTTCAGAATATGTAGTACCTACGGGCAACATTTACGCCCAGCTGGCAGAGTCGAGCGACATTCATTTGGTGTGAGCGCACACAGCTGGACATTCAACTAAGTACGGTCAACTTCAACTTGCACTTGCGTTTGCAGTGCTGCGCAGGACGCGTGTATCGTTCACGCCGTCACCTCCACGCAGCTCTGCTGACCTTGGCATTATCCCCGTAAATAACGTTCCATGCGTCGAGATCGTTTCGAAACGACTGGCCGATAGTTAGTGGCAAGGGACGCCACTGCGTCTAGTGGACGGCGGCACTTGATCATCTGTCGATCGCAGAGGGCGCAGCTGCCGTAATGCTCGCTCGACGCACGCCCCCGGCGATCTCGACACGGCCGTCGAGCTTCAAGACGCTCGGCAAGGGCGTCGACAGCCCCAGCAACAACCAGCAGCCGAGCAACAACGCCAGCCATGCAGGACGCCCCGCGCTGCTCGGGCAAATCGACGCCAGGCACCTGCTAGTCGGCACCAAAGTGTGGGTGGCCGACGCCAAAGTTCTGTGGCGCATCGGCGAGGTGCAGGCCATCGCCGAAGACCGCACGACGGCGCAGGTGTTCCTCCCGGAGGCAGCGGACGACCAGGTGCAGACGCTGCGCATGGACCAGCTCTTCACGTTTGACGCCTCGCACATCGTGGATCAGGCCGACGTGGCGCTCATGAACAACATGCACGAGGCGCCGCTGCTCAACGTGCTGCGCCAGCGCTTCGAGCGCGATGAGATCTACACGTTCACGGCGGATATCTTGCTCTCGATCAACCCGTACAAGTCCATCCCGCTGCTGTACGACGTCGTGGGCTTCATGAAGACCCGCCAGGAAGCTGCCACCACCACGGGAGACGGATCGAACAGCGACAGCAGCGCACCGCCTCACTTGTTCTCAATCGCAGAGAAGGCGTACACAGGCATGAAGGGCGTCGTCCCTGGATCTGGAACGCCGCAGTCCATTGTCATCAGCGGTGAGAGCGGCGCCGGCAAGACGGAAGCCTCGAAGTACATTATGAAATACCTCGCCACAGCGAGCAAGCACGTGGCCACTACGAGCACCGGAAAAGCGGCAGCGGTTGCTGCAGGCGTCCACGAGCAGATCGAGGAGTGCGTGGTGCTCTCGAATTTGATTCTCGAATCCTTTGGTAACGCGAAGACTTCGCGCAACGACAACTCGAGTCGCTTCGGCAAGTACATTCAGATCCACTACAGCACCGAAGGCCGCATGGCAGGTGTGTCGATCCGCCATTTCTTGCTGGAGAAGACGCGTCTCGTTCGTCCAGAAGTCAACGAGCGCAACTACCACCTCTTCTATCAGCTGCTGGCGGGGCTTGATACGTTGACGAACGCATCGACAGACTCAGCTCGACCGCTTTTGCTGCGGAATGACGTATGGAACTATACCTACCTCACCCGTGGAGACTGTGTGGAGGTGGACGGAGTGGACGACGCTACCGAATTTGAGCAACTTCGACGGTGCCTCGAGCAGCTTGGAATGGACAGCGCCAGCTTCCAGCGCCCCATGTTTGAAGTTTTGGCCGCCATTCTGCACCTCGGCAACGTGACCTTCGAGAGTCCGACATCACAGGAGCAGAGCAACGGAGACGACCACCAAGAGGACGAGCCGACAAGAGTTGTGTTTCCAGAAAGCGGCGCTGGCGTGAACCTGGAGCATGTGGCCATGCTACTAGGCGTTGATGCCGCCGAGTTCGCCAACAAGATGGTGACTCAGACCACGGTCACCGGGCGCGGAAGTATTTTGGAGATCAAACTTACTCCGGAGCAGGCCAAGAATGCTATGGATGCGTTCTGCAAGTATCTGTACGGCGAGCTGTTCCACCACGTGATCGCACGTATCAATGCCTGTGCCAAGCAACACACGTCTCTCATACCAACTGCTGGTGCCGACAAGAAGACAGCGAAATCTCGAGTTCAAGGTGGTGGTTCGACCACACTAGCCGTGGCCCCGTTCATCGGGATCCTCGATATCTTCGGCTTCGAGGTGATGAAGCGCAACAGCCTCGAGCAGTTGTGCATTAACTTCACGAACGAAACGTTACAGCAGCAGTTCAACAAGCACGTCTTCGTCCTGGAGCAGGAGCGATACGCTCGCGAAGGGATCACCGTATCCCCCGTCGAATTCCAGGATAACCAGCGCTGCCTGGACCTGATCCAGAAGCCGCCTCTCGGGTTGCTGCCTCTCCTTGAGGAGCAAATGCTGCTCAAACGCAAGACGACAGACAAGCAGCTACTCACGATTTACCACGGGAACCACCTGGATAAGCATCCGAGCTACGCGAAGCCGCGCTTCGAGTGTGACGAGTTCATCATTCGCCACTACGCAGGAGATGTCACGTACGATATCCATGACTTCATTGCGAAGAACACAGACAATCTGCACGACGACTTGCTGGATTTGCTACGCCGAAGCTCTCAACCGCTTCTGCAGGCCATGCTCAGCACCCCAGCTGCAGCCACAATGGGCGGTGCTGCTACTAAACGTGGAGGACCAACGACTCCGACAGGAGCCATGCACAAGCGTGCACAGAGTGCATCGCTCACCGGAACGACAACAGTGTCGAGTCGATTCCGCACACAGCTTGCCGAGCTCATGGATGTGTTGTGGAATACGACGCCGAGCTACATCAAGTGCATCAAGCCAAACAACCTCAAGTTCCCGGGTGGTTTCAGCTGCGAGCTTGTGCGCGACCAGCTCATTTACAGCGGCGTGCTTGAGGTCGTGCGAATTCGACAGGAAGGCTTTCCGATCCGCAAGCAATTCAGCGTCTTTTACGAGCTCTTCTGGCCGTTAGCGATCGCAAAGTTTGGCGTTGCAGCCACGAGAGGTAATACCAGCAGCATTCGACAAGCATGCGAGGCCATTGCTCGCGAATGGCTCAAGGATAAGGAGCTCGAACGTAGTGCGGAACCGTCGAAGGAAGACAGCGAGTCGCCAGAGGATGAAAAGGACGAGGCCGAGGCGGCACCTCCGCGTCCACCTGCTCGACAAGTGTTCGCGATGGGGAAGCACGAAATATTCCTGCGCTACGGGCAAGTCGAGCGTCTCGAGGGATCCTTAGCCGCTCTTCGACACGAGAGTATCGTGATCCTGCAGTCCAAACTGGTTCGTGCTCGACTGGCGCTCAAGAAGTTTCTCCTACTACGTCGAGCAAGTCTGAAATGGCAAGCGCTGTGGCGGATGCGGGTTCAGCGTGTCAAGTATCTGAAACAACGGAGCGCTGCTATCAAGATGCAGGCACGCTTCCGTGCCTTCCAGCTCATCACGCTCTTCCAGAAGAAGAAGCGCGCTGCTAGCATCATGACACGAGTGTCGCGAAAGTACGTTATTCGCTGCAAGTTCCTGCGTTTCGTCAAATCCACTCGGTCAGCTACTGAAATCCAGCGTCATGTGCGAGGTTTCTTGCTGCGAACGGCTGCCGAGCGTGACCGAAAAATGCGTGAACGCGCTACCCTGAGGCTACAGTCGTGGCAGCGGATGCACGTGCACCGTCGTATCTTCCTGACCCAACGGCACGCTACAGTTCGTGTTCAAACCAAGTATCGATCTCGTACTCAGCGTCGCCAATTCCTGCGCGAGAAGAAGGCAGCAATCGTGCTGGCAGCTTTTGTGCGTCAGGTTTTGCAGCGGAGGCGCTTCAAGAAGCTGAAAGCTTGTATCGTAAAGACGCAAGCAATGGTGCGGAAGTGGGAGGCACGTCGACGGTTTGTTGCTCTGCGCTGTGCACTCGTGTGTCTTCAGAGTCTACGGCGACAGCGTGCAGCGCGAAGAGTATTTATCGCCCGAAAAGCTGCTGTAGCTCGCCTTCAGCACGCTATGGTCGGTTGGATTGCTAGGTGTCGCTACGTCAGGTTGAAGCGAAGCACTTGCAGGCTGCAGTACTGTGTCACAAGCTGGCTGCTCTGTCGACAGTTCCGACGCGCTCGTACTGCATCAAGACGCATTCAAAAGGCGTGGCGAGCGCACCACCGGAGAGTACGGTGGGAAGCAGAGGTGGCGAGCGTATTTGTAGGCCGTGGGGCAAACACCACAGCACCAGGAAGTGGAGGTTTATCTTCATCGTCTTGGACCCAGCACACTCGGATGGAGGACTCGGATCGCCGAATGGCCAAGTTACGTAGTGAACCAGACATCTTCTTCACGTTGCAGCCCCGCGCCTTCGGGTACAACTCGCTGTTTCATGAGGCTGCAGCATGTGGCGATTTCCACGTCCTCAAGTACATGCTCAATGAGCGCTCTGCTGAAGAGCTGCTTACACTCAAGAACGGACGGGGTCACACTGCCTTCCACGAAGCTTGTGCCTACGGCCAGCACGCGATGGTAAAATTCCTTGCACTGCAAATGACTGCGACCTCCATCACCCGACCACGGGAGGTCATTCCATCGTCCCGTAAAGGACCCGAGCAGGCTGTCAAGACCGATGAGCCGGAACAGAATGGAGTCAACGAAGCAACTCCGTCTGATGAGGTTGACAACCAGCAGGAGCAAGTTGAAACTGAGCGCGCAGCAGTCGAGCGGATGGTAGTCTACAGTGGCGTCCTCCGTAAGCGACGCGAGACATCGCGCTGGATGCGACGGTACGTGGTGCTCACTGTGACTGTGGATAAGCATGACCGTCCGCAGCTCGAGTACTATCCAAATGACTGCAAGGTCACCCTAGCTGTGCCGAGTTTACGTCAGATCGACTTGACCACTGCTTTGCTCAAGACAAGTGTCGACTTGCCATTTACTTTCGAGCTACACTCCCCGCAGCTGCTGGGTGGCCGCAACAAGGAAGGCCGGCTGTACTTTGCGGCATCGGGGGCTCTTGAAATCCAGTGTTGGCTGGCCCACCTGCGCAATATTATTCCAAGCAGTATCGAGTCGCGGGTGTTTGCCATGCACCGATCAGCACAGGGCAACCAGCTTGAGTTCATAGACTTCCAGGCCCGTCAGAATGTCTGCAATCTTCAAAGCTCGTCACCGCGACTGGAGACCCCACTCCACTTGGTCGCTAGCTGCAGCAGCCTCGTGATTTTAGCGGCAATCGAAGATGAAGGGACTAACAACAACCAGCACAACACCAGCAGCGAGATACAGCTCGATGTTACAGTCATCACAGCCAGCTCGAATTCAAAGTCCAAGCCTCTGCTGGATGCCGAACTTGAGCTCGTAAAGACGACGCAATGGCTGCTTGAAAACGGTGCCGACATCAACGCCACGACAACGCGACAAGAAACGCCACTGCAGTTGGCTCTGCAGGCTGGTCACTTGGTACTAGGGAAGCTGCTCTTAGACCGCGGGGCATTAGCGTCGAGCCTCTCGGAGCCGCACTTGATGCTGGTACGGTGCTTGAAGGCTGAATTGGCGAAAACTGCGATCACGAGCATCTCGTCGGCCGCGTGTGCATCCGTAGGAATTTTGTACGCTCCCCCGCCGCCAACTGGAGCGGTGAACGGGCTGCTTGCGGCGGGAAATGCTTTCCTGAAACTACCGAGCAAGCTAACTCGTCGTCTGAGTGCAAGCGAAGAAGAGCTTCCCTTGCTGTTCCTCGTCAAGCAGCCAGGCAAGGTGCTCAACAGTTCGTACGTGTCGCTCTTTGTCGAGCTCATCGGGCTGAATGACGCAACTTTTATCGGAACGCGACGACCGCGGATAGTTCTCTCAGTGATGGACGGGCAGCACAACTTGGTGGAGATGCGGCAGCAGGTGTCCGTGCAGCCTGTACCGGCACCAAACGCACTCCTCTGGGGCTTCACGTGGCACATGCAAACGCCGTTAGAGAACTTACCGCACGGAGCTTGCGTCGTGCTTGAGCTTGCCACCACTAGCACATCGTCAATATCACCTACCGGCGATAGCGCCGCATCCCCAACGCTTGGCGCTAGCGTACTCGTTCCCGAGTGCTGGACGTACCTGCAAGTTGACCAGCGCACGGCCAACAGCGCTCCGATCACCTCTGAAATGTACAAGTACCCGGTCGACCTGTCTTCGCAGAACACTTTGCATCGCGCCGACGCTTTCCTCTCAGGCGAGATGTTGATCTCGCAAGCTCGTACACAAGACACATAAGACACGTTAGCCACAGCAGCCCCGATAGGAACAACGTGCCAACCTTTCTTGAATACATATCCACACAAAAAACGCAAAACCAACAAGATTAAACCCAAACAGACAAGCAAAAACACGCATCCATCTATTGGAACGGGGAAAAGTAGAAGGTGTGTCCGTGCGGACACATGTACTGGCCGGCTTGGCTACCTGGCGGCATCTGCACGCGCGTGTAGCACGTGGGGCATTGGCGCATGATGGGCCTGGGCCCCGACGTCATCGAACCTGGTCCAGCTGCGTTGAAGCTCTGTCTTAGCCCCTGCGAGTTGCCCACACTCGGGGGCATCCGCAGCTGGAAGAGGTGGCCATTGGGGCACTGCAGCGTGCCGCGCGCCGTGGTGCTCACCAGACAGCGGATGCGGCACGTGGGGCACTCGACCACCACGTTGCTCCTTGCCGCCGCCGCCGCCGCCGCCGCGCGAGCGCGTTCCTGAGCCGTGGGGGTGTGCGCCAGCGACTGTCCACATCCGTCGCAGAACTGTCCTCCTGACCCTCGTTTGCCGCAGTTTGTACCTGACCCCAATGTCCACATCCAAAAATAGACAGTCAAGTATCAGTGGTGCGTTCGAACCTGTGTCTTATAATGGAAGAGGGCGGGTGGCTTGTACACGGGAACTCACAGTACGGGTGGGCCTTCACGAGTCCCTCGGTCTGCTCGGGCCACTGCGTCTGCGTCTTGCGGCAGATCGGGCACTTGTCCGAGTTGGCCTCGTCGTGGTTGACGTTCTCCAGCAGGCAGCTGAAGTGGAAGCGGTGGCCGCACTCGGCCGTGAACAGCGCGCGCCCCAGCGCCAACTCGTCCAGGCAGATGACGCACTCGGGGGCGTCCTCCATGACGGCCAAGGGGACGTCCTTGCTGCTGGAAGTCGACGGCGCGGGCTCGGCCGACGCGGGGGCCACGGGCGCGGGGCTCGGCGTGCTGTTGGCGTACGCGGCGCGGTGCAGCGGCCGCCGACGCGCCTCCACGTCGCTCCAGCGCCGCACGCGAACAGCGGCCATCTTGAGCTCGGAACTTGCTGATATGCCCAAAAGAGAACAGGGGCTACTATTGCAATATCCAGTGCGAGGGCAAATATTCGGAAAACAGAACACAACATTTGCGAGTGCGGCAAAATAGAGGATGCTGGACAATACTTACAGCGATCTGATACTGGTTTGCTTGAACAACTTAGTTTCTTTTGGTGATCGCTCGCCTTGGATCGAGTTGCACACTACAGATGTGCGGCAACCAGAAATCAAAGCTTCGGCAGCAGTCGCACCACGGGCTCCGAGTTCGATCAACACAGACGCAGCCAACATGGATCTGATAAAGTTGGCGCAAGTTTGCGAGTGCAAATATTGAGAAACTGACACGTGCGAGGGTAGGTTAAAAATTGGGATACAAAGGCCAAGTGATGGGAGCACCGCGACTTGTTGTTTCGAAGGGCTCACAAGACAACGAGCTCCGTCGGGATCAGAGCTATCGACACCTCCCATGGGCGGGAACCTCTCGGTCTTGTGCGGGCTCAGCGCCAGCGACCGCGACCCGCAACTGGTGCGCGCTGCCTTCCCACTGCCTGTAGCCTCCTAGTACAACTGCTGACCATCGATTTCTCTCTCCTCCAACGCGCACAGCACCACAAGAGCAAGGACTTCGCCCGGAGCTTCGACCAATCCGCGAGCGGGCGTGGACGCTCGCTGTCAACCACCACGGACTCGTCGGTGGCCTCCATCCTGTCCAACTCGGAGCAGCTCATCCCGGACGCCTACATGCCCAAGGACATCCAGGTGCTGTCCCAGCGCCGGCAGAGCCACGGCCACCACCACCACCACATGGCGCCGCGCTCGTCCTACGGCTACGGCGGCAAGAACTCGTCCACAGGCTTGTCCAGAGTCGGCAACTCCTCCTCCAGGGGCTTGGGCACCGTGCGCGTCGTGCGCAACGCTGCAGCGGACGACATCCCGGCCAGCGTGAACAAGAAGTACAACTTCGGCATCAAGACGGCGTCCTCCAGCTTCGGCTACAGCGACGACGAGGTGCTGAACCCCACGGGGGCGCCCAATCGACGTCTGGACAACAGCAGCAGACTCTCCGCGCAGGAGCTTCGAGCGAAGTGAGCGGCGGAGCGGGCGAGAGCAGGACCAGGCAGGACGTGTATTAAGCAGGTTGGCAACTAGTAGCTTAGAGACAGGAGGTATCAATAGAAGACAGCAAGGAAGGTGGCGTATGAAGCGAACAAAGGTGTGTTGTAACCGTCGTGTTCAATGGACGAACGGCTCGTTCGTTGTCTACGGTGGCGTCGTAGTCCAGTGGCTCACTTCTGGACGGCGGCCTTGAGCTCCTTGACCTTCCGTCGGCACTCGCGGTAGGCCTCGCTCTCCTTCTCGCACTCCTCGCCGTCGCGCAGCCCCCCGCTCTCGGCGGTCTTCGCTTCCACGCACCTGCGCACGCCATCCCATCCACAGCGTGAGTCAAAGCTTCCACAGGATTCCGCCCCCCATCCAGGAGCAGGAGCGTGGCACTCACTTCACGTAGGTCTCCATCTCGCCCGCGCACGGGTTCGACTCGGCTGGCTTGGACAGCTCGGCGCCCATTATGCTGGTGGCTCTCACGGCTCGCTGATAGAAACGCCGAGGACCGCAGCGGTGTTTCTAATGGCGGCACACGCAGAAAACGGCCGAAAACCTTTTTCGCGCCGAGTATCCATGCGGATTGAAGTGGTGCGGGCGCCCGAGCCGCTGGGAAGCTGGCCAGGGCTGGCTGAAGCGATCGACGCCCTCGGGAAGAAGTCTGCTATCGTACGTCCATCGCTGGCATTACGTACCGCTGCGATGGGCAATCGCATTGACACCTGCAGCGACGAATCGCCATTAGGCCCAAGCTCTCTCCCATGAGATCACCTCGGCCGATCTGTTTGCGACGTCCGAGCGGCAGACGCTCATGCTGGCTGTCGACGACGGCGACGGTGACGGCGCTGTCGTGGGCTTCCTCAAGACCGGGGTCAAACATCTGTTCTACGTGGTAAACATGTGTAGCCATGTCTCTCGGACACTTGCGGTCATGGTCGCACTCACGGCGTTGCTTGTCATTGTTGCTTGCTGCTACACAGAGCCCTAGAGGCAAGTACACTGAAATGGACCCCATCTGCGTGCTGGACTTCTACGTGGACGAGGCCTGGCAGCGTCGCGGCGTGGGGCTGCAGCTCTTCCACCGCCTTCTGCAGGAGGAAGGCGTGACGCCTGCCCAGCTAGCGTACGACCGACCGTCGCCCAAGCTCTTCGCCTTCCTGAAGAAGCACGCTGGTCTGACCGAACACTTCCCACAGCCCAACCGCTTCGTCGTGTTCGAAGCGTATTTCCAACCTTGTCAGTAAAAAGGAGAAAACAAAGGCACCTTGCTGCGTCGACAGGGGCTGCGGATTCTTCAAGACCAAACTTACCTTGCATTGATTGCACTGACCTCACTCACCAAGGGAGGCCAGGAAAGCCTCGACCTTGGTATCTGCATCGCTGGGGTCCTCGGCCGTAGTCTGATCAAACCGCGCTTCAATCTGCCGCCCAGCAAACCACCGCCCGTTCATCACTTTCAGACACGTGATAGCTGCGTTGAGCCCCCCGAAGCGCACGATCGCCGACCCATCTGCCACAATTTGCACGTGGTCCACGGTTCCATGTTTGCCGCACTCCGAGCGCATGTCTTGCTCTAACTCGTCGACAAATGCGGCATCACTTCCTTCAAGTGGGTCCCAAACATGTTTCAGAATAATGGAGCGCGACGGCAAGTCCAAACGGGATGGTTCATCTGCAGCAGCAATCTTCAGCGGCGTAGCTGTTGCCACTCCAGATGGAGTCTGCAGGTCCTTCGTTGCCTGGGCACCAACTTGAGCTGCTCCAGCATTCTCCTTGCTTTCTTCCTTGCCGATAGATTTCTTGCTCGAAAAAGTTGCTTCCGTTGCCCTGAAGAAACACAAAACTGTGAGCTTTCGCCCAAACCCCGTTCACGCAGTCCAAGACTACACTTACGTGATGATCACTCCCGGCTTCACTTCGAAGTGGTTCAGCTGTGTAGCAAGGTACGAGACGCGAATCAGCCACACGCACCGCAATTGCATGAGATCCATACACACTACAAGGCTCGGTCTTGCATAGCGTAGCGGATCCGAGCCAGCCACAACGATCATGCAGCAACGGGCTGTGGCTTTACCCTGTCAACGGCCTTGAGCATCGTGGCACGCGAGCTGTAGGTCACCACCGCGTCGCCCTTGAGGCCTCCTCTCTCGTCCTTGTAGAACTTGATGCGGCGCACTTTGCCCAGCTTGTTGCACACGCCCTCTGCACGCAGCAAGGAGGTCACATACTGTCAGCCTTTCGCTCTCTTACTTAGTTCGACCCTCCTCTAGACTGCGACAGCTGCCCACCGAGTTGTCTGCAGGCCATGTACGTCGTGAGGCCAGTGACGTAGACACTGCTGTTGCCCTTGGAGCCTCCCGACGCTGGTGTAGATCCCTTGGCACTCGAGCCACAGGCTGCAGGAGACCCGAGGACGGAGGCCAGGAGCTCGTCCGCCGCTTGCGAAGCCTCGCGCTCGTCCTGTCTGCATGTCCAATGAGCGTGGTCAGCAGAGGTGGAATGTGATGAAGTGGGTGGAGATGGAGAGCTTACTGCTGGATGTACGCGAGGTTCTTCGCCCTGGCGCGCTCGATGCGCTCGCGCTCGGAGTCCATGCTCGGCGTGCTACTCTCTCAAATATTTGTGTTTGAGATTCACAATATTTGTAAACAGAAAGGTGGTGATTAACAATATTTGTGGGAAGCGGTTTGTGATGGCATAACCGTTTTGCGAACTGGCACTTCACATTCCTCAAACCATGAAGGCGCTGAGCCTTTCGACCAGTGCTCAACACGTTTACAACACCCTGCAACGGACATCAAACTCGGGCACTATCGACGGTAACGGACAGAGGCTGCAGTCTCTTTCGGTACTACTGGTAAGCGAGTCTCCAAGATGGCGACCGAGCCGAGCCCCAACATCAACCGATCGACAACCGAACGACGACGCTTTGATCGAGACTCCAGATCGCACCTCGCTAACCGAGAGGTGCCGCAGCGGAAACTGTAGTTTCCAAAATCACGGACGTTATCGGTGCTGTAACGAGTGTACTGGTGGTTTGGGTGCTGACTGGCGTATCTCTGCCTGTACTCGGCAGAGATACGACGGTTAGAGTCATGTTTACTGTGGCATGAGTCGGAGTGCTGATAAACACTCACATGGCGGCGAAGGAGCTGTTCTGAGAGTGAGGATGAAGTTGGACACCACGGCCATTCTCGCGATAGGGAATTGGTACACGATGGACTTGAAGACTCGTGCCACTACAGCCTTAGCAATGATAACGAGGAGATCTAACACACACCCTCACCTCAACATTCAGTTGGCATACATTCACGCGCTCGGGGACTTCCAGCGTAACCAGAGTGGCAGGTCGCTGACCCGATCGCTACGTTTTTTTTCTCCCTGGGGGATCATTCTAGACATTCTGATGGAGACAAGCCCCGAGGGTATCGACATCGTCGTCTGTTGCGGGTCGTTTTGCGCTGGTTTGTCATCGTTGAGTCATCGATAACCCCTCGCGGCTGCGTGCGTGTGGCCAGGTCCAGTGCACAACTTGGGTAAACTCTTACTGCGTTTATTGTTAGCAAACCAAGAGTGCTACAGTTGCTAACTACACCAGTGTCCTGGGTTGTTCCGTGTCTTCTATTAATACGAAAAGGTTAGAATAAAGGAAGTTGCAACGTCGCCAACTTGCAACGTGTAGCATCGTGTTTTGCTTTGTACATGTACTAGTTAGTTCGGGTTATTCCTCCAAGAGACCAGTCTATTGTAATTGACATGCGAACGTCGCTGGGTGAATTCCCTGGACCGAAAACGCATGCTCGGATACATCGCTTTACCTCGTGCAAATGCGCGACGCGGCAAGTAGCCTGAACCGGAGACGCCCAGTGGTCCTGCAACGTGAAACCGAATCAAGGCTTTCCCCCTCGTTGCAACCACTGGTAACAGGGGAGTTGGAACTCAACCACCCAGTGTACAACATACCTCCAACCACAAACAACAACAACAAGACCTCAAGAACTCATCACGAATGGGGTGCCTATTCTCCTCAAACTCGGGGAAACCTCACTCAAGCGATGCGCTCGTCGACCCCCCGGGCCGCATTCCGCTGACTGACAGCGCCAAGCGTGCCCAAAAGAAGCTACTACTCGCATGCCTGTGCTCACTGCTCTTCATAGCCGCAGAGGTCGTCGGAGGATTGCTCGCCGGGAGTCTGGCCATCATGGCGGATGCTGCCCATTTACTGTCGGATGTGGCGGGGTTCTGCATCTCGCTGTTTGCTATTTGGATGAGCACACGGCCAGCCACCAGTCGACTCAGTTTCGGGTTTCATCGAGCAGAAGTGATCGGTGCAGTTACAAGCGTGCTGGTGATCTGGGTGCTAACGGGTGTGCTGGTGTACGAAGCAGTGATCCGATTTGTGGAGTGTCTAGAGCCTAATCCGACCGAACATGTCGACGGCAAACTGATGTTCATTGTGGCGGTCATCGGTCTGCTGGTGAACCTGGTTTTGATGCAGATCCTAGGACATGGCCATTCGCATGGCGGCCATGGTCACTCGCACGGCAGTGAAGGAGGCTATGTTTCCAGTCACAGCAAAGGGCATGGACACTCCCATGGGGATTCCAATCAAGATCATGGCTGTGAAAAAAACCTCGGTGACAATGGCGGCCACGGCCATCTTCATGGTGAAGAAATGCTGCATGATGGACATTCGAATATCTGTACCGCCAGCCCTCGGGATGACCACGAGGGACACTACCACAGCCATCGACTTTCACCCCAAAGTCATCGTTATTCGCATGAAGAAGGACACTCTCACGGGCACCGACACGCGCATGGTGGGCATGTCCACGCAGATCTCGAGCTTGGCCATAACGACAAAACAGCCAAGCTCAAGTCTAAAAAGAGCTTGGAAAACCTCAACATCCGGTCGGCGTACATACATGCGTTGGGCGACTTCATCCAGAGTATCGGGGTGTGCATCGCTGGTGCGCTCATTTGGTATAAGCCGGAGTGGCAAATTGCTGACCCCGTTGCAACCTTTATTTTCTCGTTGCTGGTGTTGGTCACGACGGTCGGAATTGTTCGTGACAGTGTCCACATTCTCATGGAGGGAAGCCCCGAAGGTATCGACACGGCTGAAATCGAAGAAGGCCTCCGAGCTTGCTCGTCTGTGGTGGCCGTGCATGATCTACACATCTGGTCGCTGAGCGCGGAGCTGCCATCGTTGAGCGTGCATCTCGTATCTGATGACGTTGAGATTTCGCTCCACGCTGCTCAGCGCTATCTCCTCTCCAAGGATATCACACACACAACAATTCAGACGGAGAAGGCGTCGACGGTGTATCCTCGGGATTGCAAGTCTGACCTGAAGTGTGGCCAGGTGTTATCCTCACAAGCCGGAGACCAGGCATAGGCATGACGCTTGTAGTGGTTGCAGACTCTACGAGAACGAGTACCTGAACTCGCGGTTGCTGCAAGAACAAAAGGGTACTTAGTACACGTATTTCTACTTAATTTTGCCGCTAGAGCGCCAGAAGTACATGTAGATGGAAGGTAATGAGGTAAAAGAGGATAGAGAGAGCGAATGCTCAGGACGATACTCAGAGCGTCCATAAAAATCACCCAACCTCTCCGTTTTCGATGACCTCGCTCCAGCGTCTGTCTCAAGAAACGGCGTTAAGAGTCTTCACGTTGGCAGACGGCTCGCAACGCTCCCAGACGAAACTGTAGCTCGTATGCATCTCTTCACTGATCTTCATGTGCGCGGCTCACAGTGCGCCAAAGGCTTTCTGGTGGGTATCTAGCGATCATGACGGACGCCGCTCTTTTACTGTCGAATGTTGGAGTTTTTTTTCCCATCACCTCCAACTCTACGACCGTCTTCGCACTACCGCGACCGGTGTTCCGACCCGCCAGCACCATTCACCAGCATGGACACTCGCTCGTACGCATTCAGAGGCAATTTATTCGGTGTTATCCGCTGCCGATATCTTGCTTGGAAGCTTCAGTCAGCACCCTCCCAGTAATCTAGTCGCTATTTTGCGGGGAGTCCTGACCGCACTTGAGGTCAGAGGCACAGTCGCGCGGGTACAGCGTCGCGGTCTTCTCGATCTGGATCGTCGTGTGCGTGATGCCCTTGGACATGAGGTAGCGCTGAGCTGTGTGCAGAGCCGTCTCGGCGTCGTCCGAGACCAGGTGCACACTCAACGACGGCAGCCCCGCGCTGAGGGACCATATGTGCAGGTCGTGTACGGCCACCACGGACGAGCAGTGACGCAATCCGCGCTCGATCTCGTCGGCGTGGATGCCGTCCGGCGTGCCTTCCATGAGCACGTGGATACTGTCGCGAACAATGCCGATCGTCGTGCCTAGCACCAGCAGCGAGAAGATGAACGTGGCGATGGGGTCGGCGATCTGCCACTCGGGCTTGTACCAGATGAGGCCCCCGGCCACGCACACGCCCACACTCTGGATGAAGTCGCCGAGCGCGTGGATGTAGGCGGCCTCGATGTTCAGGTTCTCCAGCTTCTTCTTGGCCGCCTTGGGGGCCCCAGCGCTCTGCCCGTTCTCCAGGTCGCCGCCGTGCGAGTGGCCGTGATTGTCTCCGTGCGAGTGGCCGTGGTGGTCTCCGTGCGCGTGGCCGTGCCCCTCCTCGTCGCTGCTGGAGTTGGAGCTGCTGTCTCCATGGGCGTGGCCGTGCTTGTCCCCCCCGTGGCTGTGGCCGTGGCCGCCGCCGCCGCCTCCGTGGCTGTGACCGTGGCCCAAGATCTGCATCAGAATCAGGTTCACGAACAGGCCGATGCAGGCCACGATGAACATGAGCTTGCCGTTCACGTGCTCCCTCGGGTGGGGCTGCAGACACTCCATGAAGCGCTCCACGGCGGCGTAGACCAGCACCCCCGTGAGCACCCAGATGACCAGCACGCTCGTGACGGCGCCGATGACCTCGGCGCGCTGGAAGCCGAAGCTCAGGCGGCTCGAGGCCGGCAGCGTGCCCACCCAGATGGCGAAGAGCGAGATGCAGAAGCCCGCCACGTCCGACAGCAAGTGCGCGGCGTCCGTCATGATGGCCAGGCTGCCGGCCAGGAAGCCGCCCACGATCTCGGCGCACATGAAGAGCAGCGAGCAGAGACACGCCAGCTGCAGCTTCCGCTGCGCGCGCTTGGCGCCCTCGGTCAGCGGGATGCGGCGCGAGCTCTTGCGCTCCAGGGAGGCCGGCGGGCCCTTCAGCGGCATCGTCTCGTCCATGCTGTTGTAGTTGCGCACTGCCATCCTTCGGTGGGCAACTCGCGGGCGAAATCCTTTGTGAGGAGGCGTCGGATGGCCACTCGGTTCCCCTGTAATTCGTCGCTCATCCATTGTGAAGATCGGATGAGATTGACAGAACAGGGTGGGGGTGAAGTCTCGGTGGATATAGTGAAATCGAGAGAAGCACAAGCGACGTACCTGGATTGGTGCTTGCGGCTCATGAAATGCAACGGATTTTGATAAAACCTTTCTTTAGGCATGGATTATGGTAACTGATAGGCTACCTGCAGCAACGTGGATACCCTTGATTTGTGATGGATGCGGAACGCGCGAGATCTGGAGTTTAGTAAGTTGAGCCGGACTGACCTGCCATTTCGTATGTGCCTCGCTGTTCTCTACATGACGAATCGAGTCGGAGGACAACTCGTCCCGTGTCGTGCCTCCGTCCAATAGCTGTTCCTCAGCATTGAGCAGGACAGTTCGTGCCGGTGACGAGCTTGCCACCACTCGTTGGACGACATGCATGCTGCTGACTGCTGCTGCAGTGCCATGGGAGTATCTCGTGGCCAGACCTCTGCATTCCCACGTTGCGACCGCTACCGGACGTACCGGTATTCCTCCGGACCACGCACATGATGCCTCGCTCCTTGCGCTGCAGTTGCTTGGTGCGTTGCCCGAAGTGTCTGCATTCGATGCGCCGTCGGACGGAGCTCACTCCGACGACGACGACGTCAAGGTGGGACCGCACGGTTCAATGTACATTCCGGCGATCTTTCATTGCTGCATCATGTTTGGAAAAAGGTCCACCTTGTCCGACGGCGGGCGGCAATGATTGCTTATCAGTAAGTTATCACCGAACACGTCAAGTGCAAGCAAATCGACTACACACGCAGGCTCTGACGAACCGAAATCGGGATCGCTTCCGCATCGACGTCACGCAATCGTGAGCGCCGCAGTCTTACGCCACGACGGGGTACGCGGCGCAGTCGGCCAGGCCGCACATGTTGCTGCCGCGCGCGATCTGGAAGAAGCCGTCCATTCCCCACTTGGCGCCCCAGCTGTTCTTGACGATCCAGTGCTTCTTGCCGTCCTCCGCGCCATAGCCCACGGCCAGCACGGCGTGGTTCACGTCCTTCTCGCCCGAGTGGCACTCCGTCGACTCGTACACACCCGACTTGTAGAACCGGAAGTCCGACACCACCTGGAAGGCGATGCTCACGGGGCCAGCTGAGCCCACCGCAGCCTGGAGCTCCTTCTCGTTGCGCGCCGTGATGTTCACCACCTGGTCCACCTGCGCGCCGACATGGTACGTGTTGAACTTGCACTTGCCCTCCTTCGCCTCATACGGGTACGTCTGTCACCAACATCCAGTTAGACGCACACTACCACACTACACACAGAGCAGACACTCACCTCCTCCGTGTCCAAGCCTCCGTTGTACTTGACGTACTCGAACGCGTGTGACGGCAGTCCGCCATTGCAGCCGTGATTGTCGAAGTTCTGCGCGCAGTCCAGCAAGTTCTGCTCCGACAGGATCGTGAACTCTCCATGCTTGAGCTTGAGGTGGCTCTCCAGACACCCCGTCGTGGAGAACGTCCAGCAAGAGCCGCACTTGCCCTGGTTCTTGACAGGGGACACAGCTCCATCAGCCCTCCAGTCCTTCTCCGCCGGCACTTCACCGTACACCGCGTCGTTCTGCTCGGTAGCCGAGCACTGCTGCGGAGCGCCCAAGTGCCAGCTCTGGAACTCGTCCCACGTGGTGTCCGCGAACTCGTTTAGCTCCATAACAAAGCTCTTGCCCTCCTTGCTGTTGTGCATAGCCACAGAACGCGCGTTGACCTCGAAGATGCCTCGACGGAGCTCGTTCTGGATGGGGGAGTCGTAGCTCTTGCCGTGCTCGCCCTTCCAGGCCTCGAAGAGGCTGTTGAGCTCCGCCGACGTCGACGGGACTGTCGTCAGGTCCCAGGATTCCCCCTTGTCGCACTGGAAGATGGCGGGAGGCAGCTGATCCGCCTCCTCGGGCGTGTAGCAGGACGACGGTACCGCCGCGCAGATGCACCAGGCGCAGTGGCTTTTCACGCACGCGTCCTTGGTCGTGAATCCGTGGCAGGAACCTTCGTCGCCGTTGGAGAGGACCAGAGGCAGGTCGGGGCCGCTCGGGGCGTCAGCGTGGGCGGCGCCCAAGCACGAGAGCGAGGCGAGGAGCACGAGGGGGAACTTCATCGTGGCGGAGCAGATATCGGTAATGCGATCTGGGTTCTTCAAGGGACACCGAATGACCGTGATTGGCCAAAATGATGGCCAACCAGGAGGGCGGTAGCGATTTGCTTCAACCTGCGCTCATGTTGGAGATCACGGCGCCTCGAGCAATGTAGTATTTAAGCATAGAGGAACGGGGGGAACCCCTCCTCAGAGGAATCCTCTCTCCTCGTAGGAGAATGCTCTAGCAGCAGGCGAGTACGTGTACATCACTTTCGGATGGTCCGGGAATGGTACAGACAGGTGAAAATGGCTACAGGCAGATCCACGGCATCGGATTGACTAGCCAAGCATTTTGAAGCCCGCCTACTGCTCGACATCTTTCACTCCGTGGGCGACGATACGTCATGTGCTGGGGTTTTCACGAACTGCGCCAGAGATTTGACGATCGGAATACGACGTTCGTGGCAGCACTGCCGGCACGGATAGACCGTTGGACGAATACGGCAGCAGCGACGACAGAATCATCACGAGCGATTCGTCGTGCTTTTGTGTGTTTGGATCCTATCGAGTGTGCAGTGCCCAGATTTTTAGTTAAAGCGCTATACAAGAGACGCGTGTGGTCGTTCTCCTTGCCCCAGTGTGCTTTGACAGGCGAAATGTATCCACCTTACCAAAGGTGCACGTTCTCTCGCCATAACGATGGCAGAGCTTATCGTCTGCTCCAGCGTGACCGAGTAGGACGCATTGCCGTTAGGATTGCCATCGGAAGAGATCCTCCTCCGCGCACTTCAGCTTGGGTGTGGACCACCTAACTCCCTTATATTACGATATAGCTACAAAATATCTATTTCCTTCGTAATTGAACCCCATACTCAACTCCAGTATCTCGTTGGCCACCATGCCGGCCAAGCACGAGCGCGATGAGCCGGCGGCCAGCTCGGACGACGAGGGGCCGATGCCCATGCCCATGCCGGCCCCGCCGGCCAAGAAGAAGGCCAGGAAGCTGCCGTTCGAGGCCGCCTACCTCGAGAACCTGCCGAGCGCGGCCATGTACGAGCGCAGCTTCATGCACCGGGCCACGGTCTCCCACGTGCTGGTGGCCCCGGAGACGCAGTTCGTCGTCACGGCCAGCGCGGATGGCCACGTGAAGTTCTGGAAGAAGATGGCCAAGGGCATCGAGTTCGTCAAGCACTACAAGGCCCACCTCAAGGAGGTGCACGGCCTGGCCGCATCGGCCGACGGCCTGCGGCTCTGCAGCACGTCGGCCGACCGCAGCATCAAGTTCTACGACGTGCTGGCCTTCGACATGGTCAACATGCTGAGTGTGGCCTACACGCCGGCCGAGTGCTGCTGGGTCTCGGCCAAAGGGGCCATCGAGCCAAAGGTGGTGGTGGCCGACCAGAACAGCCCGGCCCTGCGCATCTACACGGCCGAGAGCGCGGCCAACGAGCCGATGCACACCATCAGCAAGCTACACGCTGCGCCGGTCACTGCGGTGGCCTACAACCCCGTAGCCAACTGCGTCATCTCGGCCGACCAGAAGGGGATCATCGAGTACTGGGACGCCGACACGTACAAGTTCCCCACCAAGGAGAGAGGCGTGGCCAAGTTCAAGTTTAAGGGCGAGACGGACCTGTTCGAGCTGGCCAAGTGCAAGACGCACGCTACGGCCATCGACGTGTCGCCCGACGGCAAGAGCTTTGTCGTCTCGGCCAAGGACAAGCAGATCCGAGTGTTCAGGTTCGCCACGGGCAAGATGCGGCGGAAGTACGACGAGAGTTTGTCGGTGTTCGAGGACGCACAGGCGGACGACGCGCTGCATCTGGACGCGCTGGACTTTGGCCGCCGAGCGGCCGTCGAGCGCGAGCTGCTGAACTCGGATGTTGTGTCGAACTGCGTGTTCGACGAGTCCGGCCACTTCATTCTGTACGCCACGCTGGCCGGCATCAAGGTGCTCAACATTGAGACGAACAAGGTCGTCAAGGTGCTGGGCAAAGTGGAGAGCTCGGATCGCTTCTTGCGTCTAAGTCTGTTCCAGGGGAAACCCAAGGTGAACACGCAGTTCGAGAAGCACCTGAAGGTGGCGTCCGGACTGAAACATGAAGCAGAAGTGATGTCGGACGCCGCGAACGAGCGCGACACCATCGACCCAACGCTCTTCTGCACGTCGTTCAAGCGCAACCGCTTCTTCCTCTTCTCATCTCGAGAGCCTCAAGAGGACGAGGGTGAAGAAGGCAGCGCCGGAACGGGCCGCGACGTGTTCAACGAGAAGCCTACGCTGGAGGAGTCTCAGGTGGCGACCGAGTCCAGCGCCGCCAAGGTTCTGGGAGAGACAGCTGTGATGCACACAACCATGGGAGATATCACCCTGAAGCTCTTCGGCAAGGAGTGCCCCAAGGCGGTGGAGAACTTCTGTACGCATGCCCGTAATGGGTACTACGACAACCTCATTTTCCACCGAGTGATCAAGAATTTCATGGTGCAGACGGGTGACCCGCTGGGGGACGGCACGGGAGGTGAATCCGTTTGGGGTGGCGAGTTCGAAGATGAGTTCCACCGCAGCTTACGACACGACCGTCCGTTCACGCTTTCCATGGCCAACGCTGGCCCTGGCACCAATGGCTCGCAGTTTTTCATCACGACCGTCCCTACTCCGTGGTTAGACAACAAGCACACTGTCTTTGGTCGTGTGGAGCACGGCAAGGATACCGTTTCGAGCCTGGAAAACGCACGCGTGGACAAGTCTGACAAGCCTCTCAAGGACATCAAGATCATTAACATCGACATCTTCTAGTTCAACAGCTTGGATCGGCGAATTATGCTACAGGGAAAAATACACTCGATGGATAACGACGTCTTCGAACTAGGCTGGAGTTGTAGCAGAGTTGCCACTCTCAGTCGGACTGATGTTGGTACTAGCACCTCCAACGGTGACGCTGCTGGTGGTGTCGTTACTGCCAGCGCTTGCAGCCAGCGCAAGTGCTGTGGAGTCGTTTAGGCTCTTCAAGCGGTCGCCGCAGAGGAAGTGACGGTATGTTTGTTGACGGGCACGCAGCCAGTCGAGTCGATTTCCCCCCTGGTGTGTGACGTAGCGGAAGCAAATGCGACCTGTTGCTGGAACGGTGTTGGTCTGGTACATGGAGTAAATGATGAGAACAGTTGATCGGGTGCTGTCGATGCGGATCATGTCCATCGGGCACGAGATGGACAGATCCACCAGAGCTCGCAGCAGCATTTTTTCGTCTTCACGAGTGAAATCCACTTCAAAGTCCATGTCAAGAGCCAAGGGCATCACCGTGTGGAGATAGCCGAGGTTCACGTAGACGCGCGGTCGATCCGTCACCGCGAGCCGCTCCAACAATTCGCCAAAGCATTCCAAGTCCACAATGGCGTGGTGCATCGCCACTAAGGCGCGCAACCGCCCAGACTCGTAGTTTTTCGGAAAGTGCTGGAGCACGTGGTGTGCTTGGCGTGTTAGCACTCGTCGGGCCGCAATGGCCAGATGGAACAACACCAAATGGTACTTGAGGTTCTGTCGTTTGTGCACGGGCACGTAGATCGCGCACACCTCGGCACCTACCTGGGACAGCAACGTTGCCAGCTCCTCGTCCGGCATGGCGACCTGCGTGGATTGAATGTGGGCTTGGTCGAGCTCTACCCCATCCTGGAACTCCAAGTGATTTTCTTCAAGATACCTGTCGGCAGGACGCAGGGGCGACGCGTAGTCAAACTCCAGTACTCCATCGCGTGGCAGTCGGTCAAAGAACGCGTAGGTCAGTTGGATGCGCTTTTGGTTGAACACTACGTTGCGCCAGTGGAAGCCACGTCCGTATTGGCTGCAGTCTGTACGCTTCGGGTGGAAGCGCGCGACGGTGGCCGTGTGGTGAGCGTTCAAGGAAGCAAACCAGAGCGCGAGCTTCCGATGTCGCGGGTCTCTGAGCGTCAGAGTCCAGTGACCGGTGGGGTTGGCCGTTGAAAACTGCATCGTCACAGGACCAAAGCGATCAATGAGCCTCCACTGCTCTGACTGAGTCAAGTGTTCCTGCAGAAAAGCAAACGCGTTCTCTCCATCTATCAAGCACGGCCAGAGTCGGCCAAGAAGCTCCATCTTTGGCAACGACGGCTGCAAATGGCTCACGAAAAAAGAGGCCTGCGAGGTCGTTAGCTGCAGGTCAGCCAGCACCAGATCCAGCAGACTCATCATATCACGTGACGAGAACCCACGCTTGACGATTTGAATGAGACCCAGGCAAGACTCCTCCTCTAGCCAAGGCACGGGGCCTCGGGGCAGAGGTGGAGCCATGAACGTAGCCGTTGCTCGCAGAGTCCCCCGCGCTGGCAACTTCCACGGAGCTTTACTGGAGTCTGCAACGTTGAAGAGACAGCGGCGCTCCTGGTCGACAGCCAGAAGGAATCTCTTCTTGTTGGCCGATTTGGCTCTTCCCGATCTACTCCTCGCGGTACCAGCAGATCGAGGTATATCACCGCCTGCGTCGCCCTCGTAGCTGAGCTCCGAGAGTGCGCACCGCCTTTGAAACAAAGCCGCATCAATCAATTCACTCGCGACAGCGAACGCATAAGGCGACTCGCCCATCCGCAGCTCAAACGGAGACGAAGCGGACGGTAGACCGGCGTCGAAGATCGAAGAGCTGCTGGCTGCTGCGGTTGACCCTACGGTGGAAGCTTCGAGGTCGTGAACGGATAGACTGATCTCACAGCGCGAGCCTAAAGCGATTGCTCTCAGCAGCGCCCGCGCGCCCACTTGTCCAAGGCTGTTGTCTTTCATGTCCAGAACTCGGAGAGATTGGTTCTGACGCAGGAAGAACCCAAACGCTACGGCACTTGCTCCGGTGAGTGCATTGTGCGACAGATCGAGTTGGGTGAGCGTTGTGTTGCATGCCAGAGCGGCCGCTAGCTGTTCTCCACCTCCGTCACCACATCGGTTCATGCTCATGTAGAGGGTTGTCAACGACGTATTGGTACGCATGGCAACCCCCAAGGCCACTGCTCCACTGCGACGGATGCTGTTCCATGACACGTCCAGAGCTCGCACGACGCAGGCGGGATTCGTTAGCATCGCCCCCAAAAGAGTTCCGCCGCGCTCACCAATGGAATTATGTGATAGATTCACGCGCTTCAAGGACGGGTGATACTCGATGGCGGCTGCAACGGGTGCGAACGCCTCATCGTCGCCGCCCAACGTCGTGTGCGATAAATCCAAGAACGTGAGAGTCCTGCAGGTCGCCAGGAATCGCGCAATCTGCCCACAGCCCTTCCGCCCAAGCTCGTTCTTGCTCAGATTGAGCATCGTGAGCAGGCATCCTCCGTGTGAGCGTTTAGTGCAGTCCCTTCTGCCTGTTTGACTTGCCGCTGCAGCTATCAGCTTCGCCTTTGGAGATCGATTGTCGGAGCTTTGCGTATCACACGGTGAAGCTGCTAGCGCTTGCAGCAAGGGAATGATTGACGCGTCGGTGAGCCGGTTGTCACTGAGGTCAAGCACTTGGATGGCCTGGAATCCTCGAAGGGACTTGGACAGCGCGATGATCTTGGCGTCACCTAGTCCAAACTGCTGCAGCTGCAGAGCAAGGTGCCGTTTCCCACGTCCAGGACGATTGCTCTTCTGCCTGGTGCTCACCAATGTTGAAGCGACAGCAACAAACGAAGGAGATGCTGATGCAAGCCGCGCTGTTGGAGGTTGAGAGGATGGAGCGGCAACGTCGTTGATTCTCGAGAAGATTAGTTCGGGTAGGATCTGGTTCTTCACGCACTCGTCGTAGAAGAGCGAACGCGGCGAAAGTTTCCCGAATGGCTGCGTCGAGCCATCATCAACCTCTGGTTCCAGGTCACTATCGTCTTCTTCCTCGTCGTGATGCGATTCTTGCTGGAGTTTGTGCAGTGGGAGCGGATTAAGCTGCTGATGGTGCTGTGATGCCTGAACCTTCTTCCACTTCGTGAAAAGGTGCTGCTTGTCGGCATAGTACGCGATTTGGCCGGCGTTCGTGGTGTGTCGCTGGATCTCCTTGATCAGCCTGTTCATGCACAACGTTCAGTTAGTCAAGAAGCGATCATCTTCCCGGTGGAACGACGTACTTTCGCGCCTGTGGAAGACGGGGAATTGGCTGCTGACGAGGTGCGTCGGACTCCTCGTAGTATTGCGACGAGATTGCTTCACACGTTTCAAGCTCCACAGCGACCGTGTCCAGAGACCCAGATTTCCTCATGTCAATGCCTGGCGGGGCCGTGTTGAGCCTCATTGAAGCTGCTTCGCGCTTACGCAGTAAAGCCTCTGCGTCCTGAAGCTTCTGATCAAACCTCAACCGCTTGCTGTCGACTTGCTGTACAGGCGTAACTGGAAGTGGGCTCGGAGCCACGTGCTCCAACTCCCAACTCACCTTGGACGTGCATGTCAAGACGTCGTCGATTGTCTTCGGGGACGGCATTGGCTTGTTGTCGTTGCTTCCCTCAAGAGGATTTGGTGGTGTCAATTCTTCCTGCGAATACAGCGTTTCCAGCCGTAAACTCGGGTACATGAACCTCTCCACTTCTCCCTCGATCGTGGCCTTCCACTTGCTGTCGCTGGTCTCGAAGTTGCCGATAGCGTGCTTTTCGTGAGCTGAGTTCGTGGGGCTGGTGCGTGTGGGCGATGGAAGTAGAATTCCTGGTAGAATCGCTGGATTGATCGGCACCAACGACTTGCGACTTGCTTTTATCGGCAGCCCGTGGGTGTTGACTCCTTCATCGGCGTCGTCGCTTTCCCTGAGCGAACCATGGACGGCCAGACGATATTTGCATATGGACTTGAGCCTCTTCATCGTCATAATTTTCGCGTTGGAAACACTGACGACATCTTGAACGGCGTGGTCTCGAGCTGGAGATTGACGCTTCACCACCTTCGTCGTCGACCTTCGTGTGGTGCGTCTGGAGGCTGCTCGAGCTGCAGCTTCCTCTGGATTTCCAGACTCGTTTTGGAGCGTGATAGCTTCGGCCGAGACTGTGAGTGAAGCAAGCAGCTCCTGACTACGGAAACTCTGCCGCGATCGCCGCCTGTGGTGCGCAGACTCTCGAAAAGAACCGACCTGCTTCATGGTACGTTTAAGCACTCACTCACAGAGTCGAGATGGCTCACTCATGGGACGTAGCGACAACGGACAAATTAAGACATTGCGCTTGAAGGCCTCAAAAAAGTGATCCACCAGCAGTGTACTGGGACTTTCGAAGGAGTATCCGAGGGTTTTCTGATTGAAGAGGACAGGACGGAGATGACCTCGTTGATTGATGGCGTAAAGCTCAGTCCAGAGTTGAAAGCAATGGGGTGTGGGGTCTCCAGTATTTTTCTTGCTTTCGAGTGCAAGAGCTGTCGCCAACCCTCCGTCCTTTGGGTCGTAGGCGAAATGCAGAAGAGAGCACTCGTGATCGGCGTCCTTGTGGCACTCGCCGTCGTGATCGCAGTCATTGTCGTCGCTCTGACGGTGTCCAGCTCGCACGCGTCCACGGAATCGAGGGATGCTACTGATGAACGGAGAAAAGCTGCTGACGAAACAGCGCAGCCACACAAGAAGAATACGCTGCGTAAGTTCAAGACGGACAACTCCAGCAGCGGATCATCGGATGCAGACGAAGAGACGACGGATCCCCTGACAGAGACGTACTCGTTGTCAGCTCTTGCGATCGGAGACTGGGGTCGCACCATTGCCAAAGACGGCGGCTCTTGCTGCTCGCGTCGCAAAGCCTTCACCGTGCTGGACTACAACGCAATGGAGTACGTGGCGATTCTTTTGGGCCAAGCCGCGGCAGCAGCGCAGCCCCGTCCTGCCGTCGTGATCGGCCATGGCGACAATTTCTACTGGGACGGGCTGCATGGCGCAACAGACCAAGCCTATCGATTCCAGCAGACGTTCGAGGACAAATACAACGCACCAAGCTTGGCCGGGATCCCGTGGGTGAACGTCATGGGGAACCACGACTACGGAGGTGCTAGCTACGTGTGCACGGACGGGGAACAGGCCGTGGAGTGCGGGTCAACGGCCGAGTTGTTGGCCTCTCTCGACCAGAAGTTCACGCTGCAGTCGCAGTACGTGAGTCCCCAGGACAACCGCTGGATCATGCCCGATCATTTCTTCGTGCACTCGATCGCTGACCCCACGTCGAACATGACAATCGACATCTTCAACCTCGACACAAATGACGCCGACACGCACGGCGCGCAGCAAATCTGCTGTCAATGCTACGGATACTCTGGCAAAGACGACGACTCGTGCGAGAACGTAAAGCGTGGCGACAGTCTGTGCGCTGGAGGAGACAACGGCATGTTCGACGCCTGTATGGACAAACTGCAGGCGTGGGGTGACGACTCCCGGCAGAAGCTCGCGGAGGCGGCCAAGGCCTCGAACGCGACGTGGAAGATCGTGAACACGCACTATTCCCCCTACAACCACTACGCTCCCGGGCCAGCGGACAAGTGGCGGCAGTTGCTGGACGGGCTGGACATCCAGCTCTTCTTGTACGGCCACACCCACGGCGAGAAGCACGACTACACTGCATTCAAGACGCACTTCATCGAGAACGGCGCAGGTGGTGGCATCCAGAACGAGTCTCCTAGCGGGATCCCGCCCTACGCGGAAGACTACGTGGAGAACGTGTGGTCGGCTGGCCATTACCCGTACGGCTTTTTCTCGCTGAATGTGGCTCCGACCTGGCTGAAAGTGAGCTTCAACACGTTCGACGATAGCTGGTCGATGGTCAAAGACGTGGACGCTACGGGTGTCGGAGGGATCGCCATCAAGCACTGCTGGTACATCCCTCAGCACGGAGGACGAGGTAAAAGCTGTGAAGACGCTGAAGCGCAGGCGAGCGGATCGGCTCAGTAGGTCTGAGGAAGTTCGCCGCCATTTCCTTGAAATTACTACAGAAACTTATGTTAGCGGTTGGGAGCCCCCCCCCTTTTTTCCTTCTAGTTAATCTACACTAACCTTTTTCTCCGCGAGGGGTTTCATCGTATCCCTGTTGACGTTTTCGCTGCAGTTCCGTCATCGACGATCTCTTCCTCTTCTTCCGAACGATTGACGACACCGAAGCGTCCACTGCATTGGCTTCCGACGTTATGGGCGAGTTGTCTTTGATAGACGTCGAAGTGGTTAGTCGTCAGCACGAACCACTTGAGACTTGTTTTGAACGTCATCACCAGGTCGTACTTGGACATGTCGTCCATGTTGAATTCACGCACGAAGCTGCACACGGATTTGACCTCGTTGGTGTGGAGGAAAATGAAGAGTGAGGGTCTTTTTCATCTCCCTGCGCCTGACACTCAATCTGGGGGAGCAGCGGCGCCACGTAGAGTTGTCGGGGCCCCTCCCACATTGAATCCACTCTTGGTGGCAGAAAGGGACGCTTGTGGTCATTTGCTACTAAGGGCAATAACAGCAACACGTAGTCTATTACTTGGTTGGTGCCAAACTTCCAGTGACATTGAGCGTCACAGCCAGACGCCCGTGGGTTTTTGATCCAAGCACCACTCGAGCTCCGTCGTGGATTCCGCCAGCTTCTCTCCGAGCTTGACCAGCTCTTCGAGACACTTTTCGATCTTGGGCACGTACGGCTTCAGGAAGAACTTGCCCTTCTCCATCTTGCTGA